>CAVNYN010240994.1:8321-21194 GCA_963692815.1 Nyctanthes arbor-tristis | reverse complement strand
TAGTGGAGTATGGGAATCTCATTCGCCTCGTTTGGCTCTTTTCTATTGTTTGTTTTCTCATTCTCTTATTATTATTATTATTTTTTAATCCGGAGAAATGGTGTATGTACTCTGAGTTATGCACATATTGATAAAATTGACTTTCAATTCAACTCAACTCATATTTTTCTTAGGTAGTTCACTATACAATCATACATAATTTTTTGTGAATTCTGTTATCTAGGCCCACTTCTTTGTATTAAGTACAAAAAAAAAAAAACATAAAAGACCGTAACTAAACTAAGGGGAAAAAAATAAAGTCATAGTTCACATACTTTAGAAAAGAAAATGTTGAAAAAAAATTAAAATAGAACGGAATTTTCCTACAGAACTTGATTCCGTCAGAGATTTCTAACCACTATTAATTTTGAGAGCATTAGAGGCACTCAATCAGGGGCAAAATAATAGAAATGCTCCTACTAATAATGAAGTATGTTTAGTCTCTAATTACAATAATTGGGACAAATAAAAAAGCCCCTAACAATTAATAGGGATGGAAGTAAGTTTGGCCTCTATTAGTGATAATTAGGGCCAATAAAAATGCCCTTACTAATTGACTAGGGGCGAAAGTAAATCTTGCCTCTATTAACATTATTTTATACACTAAAATAAACAATAATTATTTTCCAAAAATTTAACACCAACTTTTTTTTTTAAATAAATAAATAAATTCTATAAATTTCATAGAATCTTAATTACGATGGGCAAACACCATAGGTTAGTATTGGTTTTCTTTTTAATTTTTAAAAAATAAATAAATGTAGCCGTCTCTACCTTACCACCACCCGAATTGAATTAATCGTTCCTCACTTCCTCTCTGGCTCCTCGATTCCTGCGAAAATTTTTCAACCAAACCCACCAAAGATCACTCACCATCTTCCTCATTAGATTTCCCCATGTCCAACCAGAATTAGCATCTTCCATCTTCACTCGGTTCTCCAACCGTTGCTCGCCGTACGCAAGTTCTACTGCTTCACACCGTCGATTGCCTAGCCTCTTAAACTATGCATTTTCTCCCTCTATGCGAGACGCCTCAATAAAGATCAAATTCCGCTTTTGATTTAATCAAGTAAGTTTGCTCATTCTTTATTTTGTTACTCTTCTATGTAAAATGGATTTAATTTTATTGGGTCTATTAAATCGTGTTTCTGATTTCAAATTCATGGGAGAATTTGGGAAAATAGTTTATTCCAATTGGGGTTGAATAAAGTTCTAGGTGTTGTTTTTTATATAATGATTGTTGCTTAATTGTACCATAATTTTTCTTATTCAACAATGGTTGCCCTAATTTAACAGAATTGGGAATTTATTAGTATGTAAGACCTGATTTATGCCTTTATAATTTGTAAAAATTATTATGATTGTGGGAAGAGTATCAAATTTGTGGCTGGAATATGAAAAATACTATAATGGGAATCAAACAAGGATTAAGTATATCCAAAATAGTTCTAATTATATTGGTTTTGATCATTTTCTATAGAAGTTAATCGTTTTGGTAGAAGTTATAAGCTTAGTAAACTAGTTTGCTGGACTTTTTTTTGGTCTAACAAAATGGGGAATGTTACTTGCAGTTTCGGTTTTGGCTATTATAATGATTGTGAATTAAGCTTTGGTTTCCCTAAGTAATTAAACTTTTTTGGAGTAGCAATCATTATAAGGTAGAAGCTGACAATATAATGAAATGTCTACATTGAAATATCAAACATGTTAATTGGTTCAAGCAACTTGGAATACATTCTTCGAGAGCTATGCTATGGTGCTTCAAAATATATATATATGTATATTGCAAACTCAAGAATCATGACTAGTTTTGTGAACTAGCATTAATTTAGCAAGGTTTATTTACTCTTAGGTCAATTGATGTCTTTGTCATTTGTTGTTTGTCAAGAAGGTTTTGTAATGCAAAAGTTTCATTTTCAGCTACTAAATGGGTGAAAGGTAAATAGGAGGAAGTTCTATCCATTAAGAATATATGTAAGTTGATTTATGCGTGGATTTTATCTAATAATATGTGACTAAGAATTGTATTTTGTTTGGTGTTATATCTAGCAACTAACTAGAACATAGATACATTACATGGTAACTCTGATTGTTTGCCTTATCCTTGTTTTCCTATTTTGCAAAATTAGGTGTTCTTGTCGCTCAACCCATGATGTAGTTTAAGTTTTCTTTTACTAGTCCCTTTTTAGGGAACTCTTACAACTTAGTGCACTTCATCTTTTCAATTTCTTAACAGTTAGCAAGCATAATAAGTCATGCATCTTGGGGGTACCATATAGTCAATAAACTAACTGTGATAGTTCAAAAAACTATAATAAGATTATGGTTATCTTGGTGTTTTATTCTTTTCACAGGGTTTTCCTTCAAAAAGTGATTCATTTTTAAGAATGTTGCATTGGAACCTTAATATTTCGTTGTCTGTTCAATATGGAAATTTGAGCTTCAGAATTTTTCTCTATTTCGCATATGTTTTGTGTGTGTGTGTGATTTGAATTTGGTGGTTGGTTGGTTTAATATGTTTTTAAGCTATTCAATTTCACAACGAGGCTTTAAATCTTTTAATGTTTCAGTGTTTCTATAAGCCTAATGACTATACCGGTTGGTTTGTTGATTGGTTACTCAATGATGATGTTGGTGTTGTTGGGAAATTGCAAAGCATCTTTCAATTCCACTGGTGGAACTGAATTGCAATGTGCTTATTAAAGGTTGAGTAAAGGCAGTTGTGGAAGATTATAAGTCAAAGAGTGCAAAATCAAATGGTGGCCAAGAGGCTGCACCCGTGGAGAAAGTTAATGATGCCCGACAAACTGAGGAAAAACTAATATAATTAGAAATTTTTATTCCCATTATAATCTTTCAACACCGTATCATTTGTCAACTAGATTGAGAATTATATACTTCTTTTTTTTTTTTTATTACATGGGGGATGAAGGGGAGGGGATGTTGGGGGGATTCGAACCCGGGTCTTGCCCGGTAAGGGGTAAACCCCTATCAACTTGGGCTACCCCTTGCCCCCATTGAGAATTATATACTATTATGGTATTCTTTCCCCTTTAAAAAAAAAAAAGGGTGATGATATTTTTTTGCACTTGTAATGTGTGAATATTTACTCTTCAAAATGGAATGTGATTAGAATTTTTATGACAAATATCATTATTGTTTTAATTCTTCGTTAATTAGATATTTTTTTCATAATGAAACATGAATTAAAGGAAATAATAATAGTAATAATAATAATGGTGCCAGATTAGTTATTTATTTAATTAACTTAAATTTTATTAGGGGTACATAGATATGTCTCTACATTGGATATTTATTTTTTTTATTTAACTAATATAAGAATACTCATAACTGCCCATATTGTTTGAATGGGGCATTTAATGAAATGATGCTAACAGAATAATCCTACGTGGCGTATATATTATTAGGGGCGTTTTTAGTGTCATATCTGCCTCTATTTATTATTAGAGGCATCATTTATAGGGGTATTTGGTCGTTTGTCGAATGTACCAAAAATAATTAATTTCCTTGAGTTTAAATAAA
The DNA here is from genome assembly GCA_963692815.1 of Nyctanthes arbor-tristis. NCBI lineage: Eukaryota > Viridiplantae > Streptophyta > Magnoliopsida > Lamiales > Oleaceae > Nyctanthes > Nyctanthes arbor-tristis. The sequence continues at coordinate 17,612 of CAVNYN010240994.1, read as the reverse complement.
ATTGTAGCAGCGGAGTAAGTGTCGAACCCACAGAGAACAATGAATGAAGGGTTTTGAAAGTTGAATTGCTAAGAAAAATTAAAGTGGACAGCTAATTAAGAATGCAACTAATAAATTGACTAGAAAAGATTAATGAGGAGAGACACCCAATTCTCAGTTCGGTTGAGTCTAGATAAGTAGTTCTTAAGCTCTTGAAACGTGTTTCTAGCATGAATTTGGAACTTCTAACTCTAGGTATTGTTATGCTTTAATTACCCAATTTTTCCTTAGGTTGTAACTAATCGGAACAAGTTCCTGCATTAGATTATTAGTCTTGGACAACTTGTAGCGAGTTCACCAAATTTAATGTAAAGCCAATGTGTAGAACGAGAAAAATACGTTAGACCAACACACGAAAATTGCAAGCTTGCTTTGTAATCTTAGGTTGTGATATCCTAACAATTAAAATTGCTAGATACTATGAATGAATCAGGAAAAGTAACAATTACGCGTTGAAAACCTAACTCTAACAATTGATATATATATGCATCAATCAAAGGGCCCTGCTGAGAGAATATCATGCTGAGAGAAAATCACCAAGATATCATAAACTTGAATAATAGAATATCACAACAACCCAATTAACAATATTAGAAATAATGTTAAGGAAAGAGCTAAAAGAAAGACAAATCTTTAGACATCAACGTCTCCTCGAATTAGGTAGAGGAGGCCTTAGTTTTGCATGCTCACGTCGATCTCAAACTTGGAATCTTCGATCTTTAATCTTCTTGTGTTTCTCCAAGTTTCTTCTCTAGGTTGTGTGTATTTTTTTCCTCCCAAATCTTCCTCTTTTATATCTCTTGAAAATCCCTCAAAGATCCCCAAAAACTTTGCACAAGTTTGGCTAAAAGAGAGTCCAAAATAGAGGGGAGTTCTATGCGCAAGGGAGTGTCGGCACCCTTGGACAGCAGGGCGCCCGCCTCACTGCTTCTGCCGAATTTTTCCACTTGCAGGGCGGGTGCACTGAACAACAGGGCACCCGCCCTGCCTTCTCTGCCCAAAGAGTCCCTTCCCAGCGACTTCAGTGCGGGTGCACTGATCAAGCAGTGCACGCGCCTGCTCTTCCTCTTTTTCTTTCTTTCTTTCCGGTCGTCCAAGTTCCATCGTTGAACACCTTGGTCCCCAATGCTCCAAAATTGAACACCTTGGTCCCCAATGCTCCAAAATCCTTACAAAGTCTATCCAAGCTCGATTTTTTCTACTTTCTCCTTGAACCTATTCCAAAAAGACAAACTAACCACAAACAACTATGTTAAGGTAATAAAACACACCATAAAACATCAATGTGGATAAATTAAACATTCTAATCAAACACCTATCAAATTTCCCCACACTTAAACCATTATTCATCCTCGAACAACCAAAAAACAAAACACAAAACACAAATATGAACATTAGACCCTCTTGGCCACACACAAGGGAAACAACTCATTATTCTAGTCATGGAAAACCAAAGTAGCTCGCCTAATAAAAAGTTTTCCAAGCAATGCAAGGGGTTTAAGAATTTTTTCCTCTTTTTTTCCGACAAGTAAGCATTAACCCTTCAAAACTCATAAAATGTCATGAACAAGGGTACTTACGCAACCTTTAGGAATATGAAACGCAACTTCTACTTGGAATGGCATAGACCGAATAGGCCAACACTCACGGATAAATTCACTCTTCACTCAAGTGTTTAAATGGTACGTGTTTATGCTCAAAATTCTATCCAATAGGAAAGTCCTACCATAGGCTTGCAACATTTCTCATTCTCCACCACTTAGGTGCACATGCATAACACAAATCAAAAGAGGTTTGGTTAAGTCTAGATAAGTCGTTCTTAAGCTCTTGAAACGTGTTTTTTAGCATAAACTTGGGACTTCTAACCCTAGGTATTGTTATGCTTCAATTACCCAAATTTTTCCTCAGGTTGTAACTAATCCGAATAAGTTCTTAAATTAGATTAGTAGCCTTGGATGACTTGGAGTTAGTTCACCAAATTTAATGCAATGCCAATGTGTAGAACGAGAAAAATAGGTTAGATCAACACACAAAAATCGCTAGCTTGCTTTGTAATCTTAGGTTATGATATCCCTAGCAATTAAAATTGCTAGTTCCTATGAATGAATCAGTAAAAACAACAATTACATGTTGAAAACCTAACTCTAACAATTGATATATAGACGCATCAATCAAAGGGCCCTATTGAGAGAAAATCACCAAGATATCATAAACTTGAATAATAGAATATCACAACAATCCCAATTAACAATACTAGAAATAATGTTAAGGAAAGAGCTAAAATAAAGACATATCTTTAGACATTAATGTCCCCTCAAATTAGGTAGAGGAAGCCTTTGCCTTGCATGCTCACGTCGATCTCGAACTTGGAATCTTTGATCTTTAATCCACTTATGTTTCTCCAAATTTCTTCTCTAGGTTGTATGTATTTTTTTCCTCCCAAATCTTCCTCTTTTATATCTCTTGAAAAGCCCTCAAAGATCCCCAAAAATCGTGCACAAGTCTGGGCCAAAAGAGAGTCCATAATAGAGGGGAATTTCACGCATAAGGGAGTGCGGGCGCCCTCAGATAGCAGAGCGCCCCGCCTCGCTGCTTCTGCCGAATTTTTCCACTTGCAGGGAGGTGCATTGAACAACAGGGTACCAGCCCTACCTTCTTTGCCGAAAGAGTAGCTTCCCAGTGACTTCAATGCGGGTGTACTAATCGAGCAGTGTACCCGCTCTACTCTTCTTCTTTTTCTTCATTTCCTTCCAGTCCTCCAAGTTCCATTGTCGAACACCTTGGTCCCCAATGCTCGAAAATCTTTGCAAAGTCTATCTAAACTCGATTTTTTCTTCTTTCTCCTTGGTTCATGTTCCAAAAAGACAAACTAACCATAAACAACCATTTTAAGGTAATAAAACACACCATAAAACATCAATGTGGAGAAATTAAACATGCTAGCTAATCAAACACCTATCATTATTTATTAATCTGCCTCTCATACTTTTAGGGGCATTTTTGCTTTATTTTCCGCCTCTATTTATAGTAATTGGGGCATTTATAAACGTCCTTAATACTTTCAAATTTAGTACGGATCCCTCAGAAATTTTTGACGAAAATCAAGTTCCGTCACAAACATTTCCAAATGATGCTTCAAGCTGTTGAACGTTTTTAACGACATAAAAATATGTCGGAAATTTATGATGGAAGCTAACCTCCACCAAAAAATTTCTGACAAAAATCTTGTTCCGTTGGAAATTTCTAAAGGATTCTCTTTTCCGTAAAAAAATTCTAATGGAATGATCGAGCCCATCAGAAATTTTTGACAGATTTTTAGCCCGTCAGAAGTTTCCAATGAATGATTTTTTTGGTTAGAAATTTCTGACGGAATGCTGACTTTTGGTTGAAAATTTCTGACGGATTTTTTACCTTCAAAAAATTTCCATCTCTAATGGCTGTGTCCTTAGTAGTGAATTGTGTACTCTCCTCACTCTGGTGGTTCTTATAAGTCTTTTTAAATATTATATACTATTTGCTATTGGAACTAAAGCAACAATATTGAAAGCATCAAATAAGCAGAAGAATGGACTTTTATTAATGAATATAAATGTAATAATATATTTTAGGTTGCCAAACTCGTGCACACATATCACGTCAATAATTCTTGATGTGGAATATGGACCTGAGGAAGGACGTTAGGAGGAGGGCATAGAATGCTAGTACCACGACAGCTAAGTTTATGACACCTATTGTCACCTGGCAGAGGTGGACAAATCTCTTGAACTTGTAGCTAGCTTGCATTGTTTGTAGTGCACATCAATTCCAACATGCTTGTTCTTCCCATCATTGAGGCACATAACAGTTCTGGATGATATATCGATATGCTACTACGACGTATAACAACGGTATCTAGTTGGTCCAACACCCCTCCAACAGTTGAATATATTATTTCTTTAAAATTAAGAGCCATTGTGAAACATTCTGCGTGGCTCAATCCAGAGAGCAACCCGTGCTTTGCCCATTGCAGACTCCAGAAAGTAGATTCATTGCCTTGACCTAGTTAGGGCCAATGAAAACTCAACTCTTGTTGTATGTGTGCAATCGAACGCTTGGTAGCTGATTTTCTCTATTAAATTCACAAGAAGGGAATATGGATAACTTGACAAATACAAACTTTTTGAGAACAATTTGCAAAATTAAGGAACAATGTGCTTTTTGTAACGCCCCGAATTTTAAAAATGCTCGGAGCGTTACTTTGACTTTTCTTGCTAACTTTTAATATAATTTAATGCGGAAAACGACAACATTCAATAATAGTTTTAAAAGTATGGAAGGCAAACATAGTACATCAACCCATGATAGTTGTAACAAAATAATTGGAGTTTATCAAGTGTCTCTCCATGAAAGATAAATAAGTTTTCAAAAGTTTTAAAAGTACGGAAGGCAAACATAGTACATCAACCCATGATAGTTGTAACAAAATAATTGAAGTTTATCAAGTGTCTCTCCATGAAAGATAAATAAATTATCAAAAGATCAATCTTTCATAATACAAATTAATTATAGCCAACGTCTATCATTTTACCGTCGGCTCTGAAACATGAAATTTGTTAATTTGGAAGAAATGAGTCTTTCATACGAAATACCCAGTAGGCTCAAGCGCATATCAATTAATTTATATAATGAATGATACCCATAGACATGCAAATTCTTCTACGGTAGAATCTTAAATTCTTTCGCGAACAAGTACCACATAATAAATGCAAGTCCAACGTTCTTAATAGATTTCTCTATTCTTATTCTTACTCTTATATGAGAATAAGCTAAGCATAGCAAAGCAAGCCCCCAATTCCTAGTGAAACCAATTATGTGCATAATCAAGAGATCTTGTGCATACAACATGCAATTCTTATTATCACATATCCATATATAACATTCACAATACAAATTAATTAATATTGCGCAATCTTAAAAATATTTTTGAATAAAGAGTCTACTTCTTGGTTTTTTTTTTTAGTTGAGTTTTGAATCTTAAAACTAGCTTTCTAAGTGTCTGACTGCTCCATCTAGGCAATAAAAGAAATTAATTAAAGTTAGGAGTTGAAAATTAAAGTTTAATAATTAAATTAAAACTTTCAGGGCTAAAGTGAAACAATTGAAAGTATAGAATGTAAGTGAAAATATGTTTCAAATGTTTTTGAGGGCTAAAATGGGAAAGAACTAAGGTTAAGGGTGAGTAGGATTTAAATCATAAGTTTGAGGACTGAAAAGGCTATACTTAGAATTTATAGGGACTGTAATATCACATCTCAGAACTTATGAGACCATATAAGCTGACTCTGAAAGTCTGGGGGTTGAAACATTTTAAAGTAGAACTTAAAAGACTATTGAATATTTTCAGAATGTTGGAGACTAATCTGCAAGGCGCCAAAAGATGAGGGGTTAACTTATAGCACTTAAAACTTGAGGCTTCCCTGTGTAAAAAGACAACTCTTTAAATTTGCAAAACAACCCCCCATCCCTAAATTCTGAATAGAATGGCAATAGAGAAAAATGGATGGTGAAGATGGCGAATTCTAGCAAAAATTTTACAGACAAGGAGAAAGAGGGAGGAGAGAAAAACATTGGGGAAGGAGAGAGACCTTGGCTGCTCCTATTGTTTGATGTTGTTGGAAGTGATTTTAAGGGAGTTCATATACATTAGTATTTTTGGTATAGAGTCACATGGGTAGGGAGGATTGGAATGAGACATAACCAATAATGGTAAAAGTGATTTATTTAAATTCTTTGATTTAAAAGAATGAATAAATTTCAGATTAAATACACTGACTATAAAAAATCTTGGGAATTTTATTTTTATTTCAAACAATTAAATTTTAAATTTAATATTGAATATAGACGAGCACGCCAGCGAAGTATGACTTCTCAAATTTATTCTAGGCATATCATAGTCACGTATATTAAAATAAAACTTTTAAATGGAAAAATTTTCCAGTCGCTACACTTTTTTTTTTTGGGGAAAATCAAGTGATTAATTGTGACTATTACGACCATCAGATGTTACGATTTTTCAAGGACTTGACCGGCGAGTCACAAACGGATTTCGATGAATCACAATCACACTCTGGTACCCAAGTGACAAAAACAGTCACATAACACAAACCACAATTCCCTGGTCACAATAACACTAGCAAGTCACAACTCCGTTAGTCACAACACCGCCACCACCACAATTCATCAAAACACTACAACCACCACAATCAACCATCGTGACCACCAAATTCACCATTGCTAGAATCTTAAACTAACCACTCAATAGAACTTGAACTCATAAACCACTGGAAAGTCCCATTTGGAATCAAATTGGAAAACCCCAAATCAAAAACCCTAAAACATAAATTGATTGAAGGATTCCCTATAACTGCATCGGCGACCCGACACCAAATCACTGTCGTTCATCGTTGTTTCTTTGGCACCTTATCGGGCTGATTACGTTCATGAAACACTAAAATCAGATCTTGTCATTTCAATTTAAGGAACAAATACATCAGATTTCGATATGTGTTCAGATTTCGAAGAGATAGGGTAGAGAAAGGTTGAAAACAGAATGATAGTGAAGCGGCGGCAGTGTTTGAACAGCAACGCGGCGGTGAGAAGTGACACAGAGAGCATCGAAGAAGATGGAAGAGTATTTTGAGGGTTGGGTTGGGTTGGGTTGGGTTGGGTTGGGTGGGGTGGGGTGGGCATAACCTGATTTTTGCAAAGTAGGATATACACACACACTGCACTGTATAGACCCATGGTTACAAAATGAATTTGGCCACTAAAGGGCTAACACCCACTAACAAGGTCTTGGTTGTCTCGGTGGGGTTAACATCATTTGAAATAACGACATAAGCTTGATTAGATTTGTTTAAATAATTAATTTTCATACTTTTTATTTAAAAAATAATGATTTCTCCTAGAGTTGTTACAAAATTACCCTGTAGGCGTTAGTTGTTAGCCTCATAACCTACACCCTTTCTTAACAATAGGAATCAGTTGTTGGCAGGGTCGGACCTTAGGCCCCAAGAGGCCATCGGCTCAGGGCCTAAAATTTTGGAAAAATTAAGGGGCCTAAAATTAACAATGATGGTTTATATATATAATCCAGTTAAATACTATGCTGTGATTGATTGTGTCGCTTAGTTGGCTGGTACCTTTGGAAGTTTTCCTTCCTTCCATGGTTCTAAGCTTTTTGTGTGTTCGTTGCCTTTAATTTTTCATTAAAATCCTTTTCTTTAGTTTTTTATTAAAAATTATTTTTAGTCTATTTATAAGATTAATTCATTTTCTTAGTTTGCTTTTCTCAATTAAATGAAGTGTTGCAACATATCTTAACAAAAATTCTATTTCATATCTTTAGTTTTTTTTTTTTCATTTTTATGGTTTTCAATTTTTGTGATTAAATTTTTTATTAGCATTATGATCCAAAATATTGTTTTTCCTTTAAAAAACTATTTTTATTGTTCTTTTAATTAAAAATCTTGGTGTTTCGAAATGTTATCTATGTTTTTGTGAGTAAAAACTTAATACATCAGTAACAAATGAATAATTCTTTTTCCAAATACATTTTTTATGTGATTAACGTAATTATTTTTCCTTTAAAAGAAATGTAATTATTTTGAGTATTTTTTAAATTTTTGTCATGAAAAACAAAATTTTCCATTAAAGAAAAAGTAAATAAAATTTGAAAACACACACACACACACACTCTCTCTCTCTATACAATTTAGGGGTAGGAATGGCAATGGGGTGGGTTCTGGGTGGATTAGCCATACCTTGAACCTGCCCCATGAGTCTTGAAGTTTCCCCAGACCCGCCCCACACCTACGAATTCATGGGGCGGGTCAGGGGCCGGGTGGGGTGCCACAATGACCCAATAAAGGACATATGAAAATTTTCTCCCTTTTAATCAATGTCATGCTTGACGTTTTATCAATTGATGAGGGTAAAATGAAAGATGAATTGAATACCAAAAATAGTTAAAATCTCTACAATTTACCTTACAACGTATTAATTGAAATGAACGATGGCTATGCCAAGACTTTGTTTATTGTTTAATTGTTTGGTGTTTCTCCGACTTTTCATAAATCATACAGAATTAAATTCCTACACATTTTTAAAATTAAATTTATTAAAAGAAAAAATTCTTGACAGGTCACAGGTCCATAGGGCGGGCTTGGGTTAGACCCATGGCGGGGCAAAAAATGTTGCTTCATACCCACCCTATAACCAGATTAGGTGCTATAGGTCAGTCTTATTAGAGGTGTGTCTCCACGGGTTCATGGTTTGGTGGGTTAAATTGTCATCCCTATTTTGAGGCCTATTTTTTGTTTTTTGACTCATGGCCCCAAAATCTCAAGTACGGCACTGGTTGATGGATTAACAACCAACGTCTATTGCTCATTTTCCTTTTGCAGTGCCACTGACAACAGAAAATAGATAGTGTACAATTGACAACAAGAAGCAATACTACATACAACACCACCACTAGCATACATACACTCTAAACCGTCATAATTTTAAGCAAAGCTTTGTGAGACATTTTATCAAACATGTAGAGTGTAACATTGGAATAGCTTATGGAATGAACAAATTGCTTGCTTCAAAATCTCAAATTTCAAGGCTATCAATGTATAGCATGAGCAACATTCAACCATATTTCTCAATTTAATCATTGGCTTTTCAGTTTTTAACACATCAAAATGAGTTTCAATAAAAATTGCACAAATTCAAGAATTTCTACTCAGATCAAGTGTACCCATGGCAATGTATGCATATATTCAACAAATAAAGTCCAAGAAATTACATATATCTATCAAAATTGACAAAACTCGTTTTCACTAAATATAAGACAACCCTAGAAATTGAGGATTTCAAAAAATCCAAACCTTTCAAGCGAAGAGATCGTGCAAGAGAGAGAGAGGGAGAGAGAGAGAGAGAGAAGTGTGTGGATGTATACTCTAAACAATGATTTGGGTTATTTCTTCGAGCAACTTGAGTGAAATAGCGAGATTTTGTTAGAGAGTATGTATGGAGTGAGACAATACGAGAGAGTGCTACAAGAAATAAGTGAAATAGAGGCGACATTTGTCGTTTCTAAAGGGCCAAAAGTCGCCCCTATTGATAAATTGCAGCGACAAAGTCACCCCAATGAAATCGTTCCTACAGGACCGCTGCAATAGTTCTATAGGAGCGAATAGCCTATAGAAACGATTTTGTCGTCCT
>CAVNYN010240992.1:0-13553 GCA_963692815.1 Nyctanthes arbor-tristis | reverse complement strand
TGTCAGCCATGTTTGCTACTGATTTACCTCTCTGTTCCTTACTCATAACAAAAATATTTAACCAAATAATACTTCTAAGAGTAAAAATAATAAAATTTAAAAGTGTAAAAATAAGACTAATATACAAGATCTGATCACCCTTTTGGGCCTTGAAATATAGGCAAATTAGACCTTCACCAGCGCTACTTTATACATGGGTATGACATCTGAAAATATTTTGGCTTCCATACATATACTATAACCTATAAAAAAAAGTTGGTCACATTTACCCTCCTGAGAATCACCAATTACACTTAAAACCACTTAATTTATATTTGTGAAGATAAGAAATACATGTTGAATAAAAAAAAAGAACAAGAAAATGATAATATAACTTCAGATATATATATAATGAGATTAATTGATGGACATGAAAATTCTAAAAGCTTCGGCCCATTTTGTCTTTCATATACATATATAGTTTAGCCTATTAATTAGTCGAGGCTTTAGGATTCTAATATTTAATTATTTTCTTATTTTATTTCCTTACTTGATTTCCAAGTTAATCAGTTTCTATTTAAACCTTAAATAGAAGTTGATTTCAAATAAAATAGAGATTTTTATTGAAATTGTAACTCTGTATGAGTGTAGCGTAGGGTATTGAGATTTGTCCTACATCAGATTGGTATCAGAGTCAGGTTTGTTGAAGAGAACAAGATGCTCGCAGTGGTCATAGAGACCAAGGACTTGATGAGGAGATAACATATTTGAGTAATCAGTTTGAGAATTTGACCGTAATGTTAGATCAATTTGAGACATGGGTGAAGAAGTCCATGATATATGGACAAGGTTCTAGACAAAGAACTAGGGGATTTAAAGTTTATGGAATGCCAAGGCAAGGAAAATTTATTAAAACCAAGTGTTGTGGATGGTGATATCAAGGATAGCTGTGGAGATGATATAAGTGGAGAAGAAGACTTTAAACCAACCTCTAGTAAGCTGGCTTTTAAGGAGCCAAATGGGGAGGCTATAGATAAGGGCATCGGGGATACAACTTTTATTGGGTTTGTCGATGAGCTCTCAAAAAAAAAAAGCATGGTTAACCATGGCAGCCGGATCTCTTGGTGGCTTTAATGACTATACAGCAATCAATTGGATTGAAGGGTGTGGAAAGTGGATTGTCTGTGGGGTAATTATTGATGGAGAAGTAGCTGCAAAGGTTGATGATGGTGTTGAAAAACATAGTACTCAGTGTGAAACATATGAGATTTTGTCAAAGGAAAAATTATATTGATTATTATGAAGTTTTTGCATACATGTAGAACCCGACTAATTCACACGTCACTTCTGAATTTAGAGATTCAATTGCACCTAATCTAAATATCAAGTCAACTCTACTTCTATACTTAATGTCAAAGAACCAATCTTATTTTGAGCGAAGGAAGACAACAAGACAACGTGTCTAATATTCGAGAGTGAATCCTCTTCAGCCCGTTGTGAGATCGGAATGAAGATTCCAGAAGTTTCGGCCCATTCTATCTTTTATATAGTTTAACCCATTAATTAGTCAGGGTTTTAGGATTCATAATATTTAATTATTGTCACGCCCTCAATGTTATCACTATATTATCGCGAAATAGCGATAGCAGGAGTATTTAAATATGCATCTCCATTCAAAATCGATGGCGAGACTTTACAAATACAATTCAAAAGTATTGAGACGCTTTCACTGCGCACTCTAATAATTAAGTGTATTGTGGGCTACCCACAACGAAACCTCGGCTACACGCAGAAATTTCGATCACAAACATATATCTTTTTTTATCTTTGGGACAATCCGGCTACAAAGCTCTAAGTTCAATACTTACAAAATTGTAGAAGATAGGGAGTGAGTACAAAGTACTCAATGAGTAACAAAATATTTAATTCACCTTTCATTTGAAAGATTTTTTTTCAAGAAAATCATTCAATGCACAAAGCTTTTCAATGCACAAATGGGTCCTATCATTAGTTAACTACTACCCGTGGTATACACAAGATTCATATCAAATCAATCATGGCTATGTATAATTAAGTAGATCCACATTTGAAACCCAATTGACCCCTATCGGAATTCCAAACAAATAGCACTATCAATCCAATTCAAACATCATACTAATCTTTTCTATCCTGGGATCAATGAATAGGTCATAGTATAGGAACAATTCAAAGTCAATCAATACAAAATGTGTAGCATAACTAGTGATTCAAATGCAATAAATCAATCTTTTTTTTTCAATGCATCAAAATCCATGTTTATCTCATAGAATACTTCAATTAAAATTTATGCTTTTCATATCGAAACTCTATAAATGTTAAAAGGAAATCAAAGTATTAGTTACTCATATTTTTAACTTACTTTTCTCAAAGATTCTTTGAGTTGTTGACAAGTGCCTTCAAAACCTTCATTTTCCTCATTCAAAGTGTTATTTCAAATCGTATTCTTTATATATATGAAGAGGAGCTATTTCTAAGTGCAAAACTAAGTGTTTGATAGGTTTTAGGTGTTGCTCTTCTCTTCTCACACCATTTGGACGAATTTTCCCCTTTTTATACATTTGAATAGGCTTGGCACTTATCAAGAGGTAGGACAATTGGCATATATATGGCTGTAGGGAAATTGAGAGGGTTAGGAAGGGAGAGAGGGTCGGTTAGGAGGTTGAGAGTTTGAGAGATCCACCTCCCTCCTCCCCTATTTATAGTTGTGAAAAATATCTAGATTTAGTTGATTTTAATAAATCTTTGAGTTCCGCCAACTAGAACACGACACGTGGTGCGATCTGGGGCTGTGCACTTGGAAGCCAGAGTGGCAAACTGCTCAAACAGTCCTTATACTTTGGATTGTTTTACAATTAGGTTATGGAACTTTGATTAATATTACTTAACGTCCTTTCACTTCGCGTGTTTTTTCAATTATGTGGCTACACTTTTGAGTCACACTAATCAGTAGCCACATTCTTGTCCCTAGGCTTTACTTGAGTAACAATCTTTGCATTTTGTAACATTTCAACCAATTATTCAATCATTGTCAAAATAATGCTTACAATATCAATAGCAAACTCATGTGGTTATTCAATAATTATCAATACATTGTCAATAACCATGTTCAAATTAAAATTCATACTCCAATTATCGATCATCTTGTTCTAATTCTTGACATTTATATGTAAAACGTTCTTGCAATAATTCAAATATGATTACATTGTCACATTCTAATTTTTGTCATTCAATTGAGTGGCAACTCTCAACTTTACAATTTAATAAAATTATATTATCACATTCTATTTCTTGGTATTCATTCGAGTGACAAATCTTATAAATTTACCATTGATGCAATTTAATTCGATCACTTTTTCATGATCTTATAACCTTTCAATTAATGCAAATTCAAGTAACTCTCTCATCATTATCAAAATGACGATTATAATGCATAATTTGTTTATAAGATTTTTGCAGGATGTTACAATTATTTTCTTATTTTATTTTCTTAATTAATTTCTAAGTTAAACAATTTCTATCTAAACCTTAGATAGAACCCATTGTAAATCGATTGATTTCAAATAAAATAGAGATTTCTATTGAAATTGTCACCCCGTGTGAGTGTAGCGTAGGATTTAGAGATTTTTCCTACATCAATCATGGACTTAGGCAATCAATGTAATGACCCAGAAAATTCACGTGCTTGTATTATGACTTTTATTGTTAAGTAGAAGGACTAAAAGATAATGAATAAACACAAAATACGTTAATATTTTATAGATGACACTAGTCATTCGATTTAGAATGTTTTAACTTTTCCTACTGTTAATGATTTTAGAGTTTTCAAAATGTTAAAATATGGTACTCTACAAGAGTTTCGCATAGACAGTAAGAATTCTTTATTTGGACTTCATTTGACTTTCAAGATTAAGTCAAAAAGTGAGACGACAAAAAGACAAAGCAAAAGGAAAAGAGGAAAAAAAAATATACACCACGTTGCCATGTGGTGGGCCAAAATATGGGGCACAGAAGAAAGAAAAATGGAAGCATACTATTAGCCAAATATTTGCTTGGCCCCTTTAAATATTCTTTTGTCTCTCAAGTGGACCCCTCAAGTTAGTATAAAAAGGCAAGTTTTTGCTCTTCATTTTCCACACCAACCGTCAATTTTCTCCCTCTTCTCCTTTACCCACTTTTTCTCTCTTTCTGACTCTATCTCACTTATTTCTAAATTGCTACTTGGCCCTTTATGCTTTAGTTGATGGCCACTTTGGTCCCTTAGATATTAAATACATTCTTCTTTACATGAGTAAATTATATATTCATACACCAAATCATAGAGATGAGTTATCCACTCAAAAGGGAAATAATAAATAATGAGCAATAGATTCTCTTTGTACACAGTTAACATTAAGAATAAGAGAGGAAAGCTGAGGGCGTGATGTGCTAAAGGGGGAGCAAAGTAATTCCAATTAAAGATTTAATGTAAGTGATCTTTACACCATTTTATTATGTGTTTATGAATATGATTACATAAAATGTTTGAGAAATGATCATGTGTTACATGTTCTTGTGATCATGATGAAGTTATCTAATGTCAAGTATTGTTCATAATCAAACATATGATTAGATAAGTTAAGCTATGATATTAAGCTATGTGATTCATTTCATATTATGCATTGCAACGAAAGCACAAGTGCATTTTTCAGAAAATGAATTACACCTAGATCTTTCTCATCAGTTTCAGAACAGAATTATGTTTGATATGTGCCAAGGCACTTTTTAAGGTTATGGGAGACTACCAAGGTAGTCGATGATCAAACCTTCAGAATCAGTTATGGTTTGGTGAGGCACCTATGTGACTTACAATCAAACCATATGTCATGTTATAATCGAACCAGTTATATTGAACGCTTGGGATAAGACAAGCCTATGATGTAATTCGGGCCCAAACTTATGTTTTTAAAAGAAAAATTGTATGTGTAAAGGCTTCTCACTGAATATTATATATTCATGTTTTCCATGTTTTCAATACTTTAGGGGGCTTGGAACTATGTGAAAAGAGCTCTCGGGGAGCCTCAGGCACGGGTGTCTATATGCCAATATTATCGAGTCAGGACCTATGGGGAATGGACGCCTCATCACTGTGAACCTTTGGCCATGACTCATAAGAATAATTGATAATGAAATAATAATCAAATTGACGAACTAACATATGAGATGGACAAATTGGACATGAACATACCTATGCTTTTGGGAGTATTGACATAACAGAACTTATGCTAGACCTTGGCTAAATCTTAGAGAGGGTGTTTTAAGTGGACTTATTACATACCTAAAATAATAAATTTTGAAATAATAACAGTTAAACCCTTGCAAAGAGGAGCAAGTGAGAGCAGTTCACGGCCGGGATGTTACAAATGGTATAAAAGCAGGTAACTCATGACCAGGTCATTACAATCAAGTTTTTGTGTTATATATGTTACATGTTAAAGAAATCTCGCCAGATCATATTATTCGGAAGAAATCGATTGAAAGAAAGTTGCATCATTACATCGATGTAATGATAATCTAAATTGGTAATGAGCAAGAGTATTTTCTGTTTGCAGCCTAATACTAATAGATGATAAGATATAGATTATGGAAAAAGTCTTTTTATATACAGAGTCAAGGACATTCCAAAATTTGAATTAGGAAATGATGACAATGGAAAAGAAAGTGAGAAGAAATAGATGTTTATTATGAGTCAAAATTGGGGGAAAATGATATTCGAAAGAGGCTATTTATATACGGAATTACGGGCCCTTCAATCAAGGACATTCTAAAATTCGAATTATGAAATATATATATTAAATGACAGTTATCGGTACAATTATAATTTTATCTGGCACATTGCAAAATGTTTCCTGCCTAAAACATTTATCTAGCATCATTTCACACGCTATCTCAAGTTCCCAATTTCTTGAATTTTTAATATTTCAAACATTCATAAGTCACCTAACTATTTTCAAAATTTACAACATTAAATGGTTGCTTGATGTATAAAAATATTTTTTTCAATTATCCACATTAAAAACGCTTAAGGTTTCCTTCAATAAATAAATAAACAAATACAACTGCACTCAAATGTTTTGATTTTAATATATATATAATTAAATAAATACCTAACTTTTAGTATAAAAATATATAAAACTGATGTGATATAGTTATAAGTCCAAAACAAATTTATTTTTTTATTATAAATGCTTGAGTTCAAAACTGACATTGAGATATTTTTTTCTAGAACTTATCTATATAAATATAATGGTGGAATGAGTCATCTTTACTCTAGACCGGTCCTAGGGTAGCATTATTTGCCTCATACCCACCCCCACAAATACGGTTTATCAGGACATGATAGACTATTACAATAGTTAGTGTTGTCCACATTTGCTTTTATAATATCAGGTAAAATCTTATGAGGAGTTAATTCTGGTGACAATGTTTTCTACACGACGCTCTTCCGATCTGGAGGGATAATTTTAGCTATAACTACTTAGTGCATGACACAACTACAAAATGTTTCCTGCCTAAAACATTTATCTAGCACCATGCCCTAATTGTCTGACACCATTTCACACGCTATTTCAAATTTCTTGAATTTTTAATATTTCAAACATTCATAAATCAGCTAATTATTTTCAAAATTTACATTTGTTAAATGGTTGCTTCATGATAAAAATATTTTTTCAATTATCCACGCTAAAAATATTCAAGGTTTTCTTCAAAAAATAAATAAATTAATACAACTGCACTCAAAGGTTTTGATTTTAATATATATAAAATTAAATAAATACATAACTTTTGTATAAAAATATATAAAAATGATGTATGTAGTTATAAAAATGATGCCAAATAAAAAATTCTGGGGCATTTAATAATGAATAAAGCGCCAAAACTTTCAATAAAATGGGAATAATAAATGATTGTTTTGCTACACTTAGTTTAAACTAAGATGATCCAACGATCCCACATTACAAAATAATCCATATTGTATATAGTATAGCAATTTGTTAAGATTACATGAGAAATAATAAGGTGCTAGAGGTATAGAATTGTACAATCCTTTTGGAACGATCGCATAGAATTGTACAACTCTATACGATCTTATATCAATCCTATGTTATTTTATGTTTTTAAATATTTTTGGCTATAAAAAAGTAATATTAGATTTCCAGTCGTGTGATGCACGGGTAGAGCTCTTATAAAAAATTTCTAGATAACAATGCACACTAAGATAAATAAGAAACATAGAGAACGGCGACTTTATATAGGAAAGGCCCAACAATATCTTTGAATCAATAAGGTGCCCAAAATGCATACAAACCCAAAATGGGCCAAGCCCACAAAAATATCCAAAACAAGAAAAAACTAAAACGAAAAGTAAATAAATGACCAAAATTTGGGAAACACATCATAATTTGAGTAAAAATGGAAATCAGGCGTTGGTGTCATGGGCTAAAAACAAACTATGGACGTAAAAGTTATACATATTTCTTCAATTACCAGCAACCGTACTATTTCATGTATTCAGACGTGTGCTCTTCCGATCTTGCAAATCAATTGTATGAAATAAAAATTACTTCATTTAAAATAGGAATGCCAAAACAAAATACTCAATTGAATAAAAATAGAAAAACATAAGGGATTAAATGAGAGTGATAAGTACATTACCAACCAAAATGGATGGGAAAAATTATTCTAATTGTGTATAATGACTAATTGAATTCAAAATAAGAATGCAAAAATAAAAAATAAAAAATAATCAATAACAAAAGAAAAAAATTAAGGAATTAATGACATCAAGACGAGGTAAGCACATTAGAATTCTAATTGTGCCGACAAAAATGGGTAGAAAATTTTATTTTAATTGTGTCCACCAACTATTGTATTTTATACATACATAGATTGGGTTAATTTCACATATCGTTCCCAATATTTTGTGTTAGTATCGGCTAAGTCCCTAACCTTTTTTTTCAACGCGCTGAGTCCCCAACATTTCATTAAGCTGCACAAAAGGTCATTTTGATACTTTCTGTCAACTTTTCTATTAAATCATCTATCGAATTAGCATTATGCCCTTATATTTTTTAAATTAAAAATAAAAAGTTTTAAAATATGAAAAAATAATATAAAATAAAATAAAAATTAAAAAAAAAAGAAAAAGGAAAAATGGGGGTGGTCACCCCCCAATTGGCTGCCTGCCGGGGGGGTAGCCGGAAATGGCAGCCCACAGGAAGGTCTTCTCCCACTTTAGCTGCCGTTTCTAGCAGCTCACAGAGGGGGTCTCCCCCCTCCTTGGCTACCAGAAATGGCAGCAGTTGGCTGTCATTTCTTGCAGTTAGTTGGGGGTGACCACCCTCCATTTTTCCTTTTCTTTTTTTTAATTTTTATTTTATTTTATATTATTTTTTCATATTTTAAAAACTTTTATTTTTAATTTAAAAAATATAATGGGCATAATGGTAATTCGGTAGATGATTTAACGGGAAAGTTGACGGAAAGTGTCAAAAGGAAATTTTGTCCAGCGTAAAGAAAAGGCTGGGGACTCAGCGCATTGAGAAAAAAGTTAGGGACTCAGCCGATACTAACAACAAAGATGAGGACTGATATGTGAAATTAACATACATAGATTTTATAGAGCCCAATCTGTAAGACTCTTCCAACTATCTGATCGGATCCAAAAAATGCGACCCGACAATCTGGGTTTAAACACTAGACAACAGCACCTTTATAAATTAATTTTTATTTCTCTGTTAGACAATTTAATTAGAGACGTAATTTGTGTTACGATACAAATTATCATCACTAATAGTCCGCATGCATCATATTTGTCTGTCATATATATATATATATATATATATATATATTTCAAGAGAAAAAAAAATATATATATATATATCATATACATCTGAATTTTTAAATTTGCCATTGAATTCAAATGGAAATGATTTAACGCTAGTCATTGGTACATTATGATGCTAACAATTGGTCTCACTTTTAAAATTAACCAATAAAAAATAAATAATTACTTACCCCATTTGGTGAATTAATATTAGTTAGTTTCACTCGACCTACATCTACGTCAACTGTTGGCACCATACAAAGATGTAAACGACGGGTGGTAGAACGAGACTAATCACCTAAATGTTACTTAAAAAGATAGAGTCATCTTAACATAAAGGTAAAAATAAGCACATATATAAATATATATACACACACATACATAGACACTACTAAAACACTAGAGAGGGGCTGCTTTTCTCATAAACGTACTACAAAATTAGTATTTAGTATTTGAAAGGGCAAATTTCACAAAAGGTCCCCAACCTTTATACTTAAAATCTCCTGGGTCCCTAACCTTTGTTTTAGCTCGCTGGGTCCTCAACCTTTCATAAATACTCACAAAAAGTCCCTCTTAACAGAATCCATCTAAAATTCCGTTAAGCCATTGGTCAAATTATCTCAATACACTTACCGCTTAAATTTTAAAAAAAAAAACAAAGTTAAAATTTTAAAAATATATAAAAATAAAAAAGTAAAAAAAAACAAAGGAAACTGAAAGGGGGCGGCCTCGCCCACCTCACTGCCATTTCTGGTAGCCGAAAATGGCAGTGAATTTGGCTGCCATTTCCGGCAGTGAAAGGGCGAAGGAGTCTCTCCGTTTTTCTGCCATTTCCTGTAGAAGAAAGGGGGGAGACTCCCCCCTTCAGCTACCTGAAATGGCAACAAGCCCTCCCTCACTGCCATTCAAGCAGCTGGAAATGGCAGGGGGGCCTCCCTCCTTTTCATTTTCCTTTTTTATTTATATATATATTTTTAATTTTAATTTTTAAATTCTTTTTTTTTAATTTAATGGGTAAGACTATTGAGGTAATTTGGCCAATGACTTAACAAAATTTTGGATGAATTCCGTCAAGAGTGACACTTTGTGCATATTTATGAAAGGTTGAGGACCTAACGCGCTAAAAATAGGTTAGACTAGGCAATTCTAAGTGCAAAAGTTAGGGAGCTTTTGTGAAATTTATCCTATTTGAAAATTAGTAAAACCTAAAAGAATTGTTACTATTATTATTAAACAAAAAACTAAAATTTAAGTTGGACCTTAATATAATAAAAAAATAAAATTACATGTGTTGGCATAAGGATTTGAACCTTAACTAAAGATAAAAACTTAAATGTATAACTTTACCATTAGGTTGCAAAATATTTATCATTGCAATTGTGGATTATATTATTCTATCATTCGAATATACGTATTAAAAAAATTCAATTATCAGCTTTTCGAAACTTTTTAACTAGGAGAGCAACCAAAGAGACCGCCCTGAGAAAAGTTCCATTAATGTTGTTAGAAAATTAAAATTTAAGATCATTTCTTAATATGCCCTTTAACTTACTCATTATTTCACTTTATTTAATAATTTTATTTTATTGATAGAAATTCATATTAAGAGATTGTTTGATTCTCATTATTTGGTGAAATTATAATGAGAAGAGAGGTAAAATGTATGTTGAAAATGTAGAAATGTGTGAAATATATTGTTGTAATTAAATAGTTGTTAAGTCGAATGTCAAATAAATGATAGGTAAAATTATAATTTTGAGAAATAAAGAGAATCAAACAACCTCTAAATTAGAGTATATTAGAAAACTTTTGTAGGAAGAAAAACACATGCTTTCTGCAAATTTGTGGTTGGTGAACTAAGCAGGTATGTGATCATTCAGAAAGAATATAAACTAACCTGACACAAAATGATGATGATGGGTTGAATTCAATAAATTTTATGGCATTATTATATAAATTAATTAGATCTACACACCTTTTACAGATATATATATATATATATATATATAAACATCTACAAATGTTTCGCGTCAGAATAAAACTTGGTCAGTTTGATCACACGTCAGACGTCTGGAGTGATTATCTCACCACACTTTACTGGTGATAATTTGTCAATTCATATGTGGGATAACTCACATGAAATAACTCACATGTGAGTTGTCTAATTATCACCTGTCATGTATATATCTGGCGCGTAATCAATTTTAAAAACCTTGCACTCCATTTACATTAGATGCATCAATCAATAACGATGACAGGTTGCGCTGAGTGTAAATTGCAAGAAAGGTCCCAAACTTTAAATTTGGACCAAGAGACCCCAGATCGGAAGGAACATTGGTGCTATTCATCCAAATGGATGTATTTTTGTCAAACTATTATTTGGGTACGTTTGCGAATAAATTGAATGGAGATCTATATATATATATATATATTATAATTAAATGAAATAAAATTTCATTATACGTACACGTCACTTATATTTAATTTTTACATCACATGAATTTGAAATTTAATTTTAATTATAGTAGGATAACGTTTCTGGTTGCCAAATGTATTTGAATGAACGGCGCAAATCTTTCAAAGGTTGAAGGACTCTCCGTCTAGATTCAAAGGCTAAAGCTGAAACTGCAAATAGATGCAAACATTAGAGATCTTTGCTGCAATTTACCATTGAAAAATAAAATATGCCAAGCGCGAAGGAACTCATGAATCAGGCACGGAATAATTTAGTCAAACATAAAATAAAAAATCTCTTCCTCAGGAGTTTCTTTTTCTTTAAAAATGTGCTATGAGATGTTCAATTTTCAAACCTAGAGAGTATTTTTGAAAAGGAAAGCTTCACAGTTTGAGAGTGATATTATTAATTTGTTGACTGGCATTAATTTGGCAACAAAAATGAAGGTTGAAGTGGGAGTAATCTCCAAGGAAATCGTCAAGCCATCTTTTCCAACTCCTCATTCCCTTGGAAAATACCAGCTTTCATATCTAGATCAACTAGCCCCTCCCCTTTTTATTCCATCCGTTTATTTCTATACTGGACCTGGAGATGGCAATAATGCCAGAAACTTTGAAAGAGTCAACCGTCTGAAAATATCGCCATCTGACGCACTGACACTATTCTATCCTCTGGCCGGAAATGTGGTTGACTCACTTTATGTCAACTGCAATGATGCCGGAGTTGAGTTTGTTCAGGCTAAAGTCAATGTCCAACTGTCGGGAATTCTCTCAAACCCAATCCCTGCAGAAATTAACAAATTCGTTCCCCAAGACCCGGATGAGTATAGAGATTTTTGCATGGCTGTCCAAGTAAGTTTCTTGACTTGTGGTGTCTGGCCATTGGTTTAAATTTTTCTCACAAGATCGGGGATGCCACATCTCTCCATGCCTTTGCAAATAGCTGGGCTGCTATTGCTTGTGACAATACAGATATTCCATACTCCCCAAAGTTTGAAGCCGCCTCTATTTTCCCCCCAAGGGATCATGTCCAGAAATTTAAACCAGTGACTAAGGAAATAGTAACAAAGATTTTGTGTTGCCCGCGTCTAATATTGATGCACTCAAAGACAACCATGCTGACAAAAATCAGCGTCCCACACGGATTGAGGCACTCTCGACTTTCATATGGAGCCGTTTCATGGCTTCTAGTACTGATCAACAGGAAAATGCTATTAATCTGCACAAGATTTACGCAGCAATAGATATGGAAATAAACCTGCATCCAAGGTTTGATCCGCTGCTATCCCAAGATTATTTTTGGGAATCTTTTCAGCCCAGCTACTGCTATCTTATCGGTGAAAAAAGGTTACAATGACAAGGAAAGTTTTAGAGTTACGGACAGGATTAGAGAAGCCAAAAGCAAGTTGATCAACTGTGATTATCTGGCCAAACTCCGGGATGGTTACTCCCCTGAATCAATGGATATCAAAGATGAGCAGCTACTGGTTAGGATAATCTTCACCAGCTTTTGTAGTTTTCCCTTGTATGGAGTTGATTTTGGATGGGGTAGGACCGCTCTTCCGATCTTGTGATAGCCTCAATCCCACATCGCTCGGGTGAAGAAAAGAAGAGCAGTTTATAAGTTAGGAGATCCACTCTATTTGTGATATGAGGCTTTTTGAGTGAGAACTCGAGCAAAACCGTGAGGGCTAGGCTCAAAGCGGACAATATCATATTAAAGTGGAGCGGGTCGTTACAGATGGCATCAGAACAGAGTCCAACTGGAAGTGTGGCCAACGAAACGAGGACGTTGAGCCCCTTAGGTGGGGTGATTGTGATAGGCTTAATCCCACATCGCTTGAGTGAAAAAAAAAGAGCAGTTTATAAGTTAGGAGATCCACTCCATCTGATATAAAGCCTTTTGAGTGAGAGTTCAAGAGCAAAATCGTGAGCACTAGGCCCAAAGCAGACAATATCATATCAAAGTGGAGCGGGTCGTTACATGGGTGGCATATGCAAGCTATGGAATCAAGAATGTAGTTACTTTCTTTGATACACCATCAGGCAATGGAATTGAGGCCTGGATTAACTTGAGTAAGGAAGATATGGCTAAATTAATTTGAAGCAGTTAATTTAGCAGATATGGAGCTAATTAAGATGTGATCAAGTTAACTTTTGTGTTTTGAACTGAATCCATAATTAAGCTCTGGGAAACAATACATCACTAGGCTCGTGC
>CAVNYN010240989.1:0-13898 GCA_963692815.1 Nyctanthes arbor-tristis | reverse complement strand
TGAAAATAAATAAGTTAGTCAGGACATCACAAAACTCACCCCTTCAAAGAATTTCATCCTCGAAGTCTAATCATCTACGAACTGAAAAGATAAGGGTATTGAGAACACATTTGATCATGACTTTCCCAGGTTGCTTATTCTATTGCATGATTTCTCCAAAGAACTTTCACTAATGGAATTATCTTGTTGAGCAAAACTTGCTCTTTTCTGTCTAGTATTTTAACTGGTTTCTCTTCATATGTCAGATTCTCTTTCAATTCAACTGGTTGGGATTCTAACACATGAGATGGATCTGAGATATACTTAAGAAGTGTAGCCACCGAGTTGTAAAAGTCAGCAAAGGTTAAAGGTCAACAAAGGTTAGCAGGTATAGGGTCTTGAAAACAGGCCTTAAGCGCCTCGCTTAACCCAACGACTTGGCAAACTAACGACTAGAAAACCCAGAGACCTGATTCAGTGACCTAGATGGCGGATATCCATTCTAGCACTCTTGCGGTCCAAGGCGTCAGGGCACTAAGATTGCGAGCTCGTAATATCCAGATGTAGCACTGCAACCTAGCGAGCAAGCCAATTGAATGGCAGCATAGGAACCCATATGGGAAATCTTATAACTTACTGTTAATGAGACTCTAGCATCAAATGTGGAACAGTGCTTACCTGCCTTATGTATGGCTTTAGTAGCCATTAGTCAAAAAGTGAAGGATTAATCTCAGCCGATTTAATACTTACGTCATCCTTGCGGGTTTAGCATTAAATACATACAATCATTATTCCTATGCAAAGAAGCAAACGTACACTATAAATAGATGTAAACAGAAATGAGAAGGGGTTCGATATCCAAATCTCATTCTTCTTGTCTTCAAGACATTTATAGTCTTCCATTTATTACAAACATTTATTCCCTTTTTACATTTATTGCTTATATCAATTCAAATACGAATCTCCCGTGAATACAAATCTTGTTTGTTGAGTCGAAACCTAAATTTGGCATCAACAAATTGGCGCAGTTTGTGGGAAACTATACAAAAAGCTGTGTCAAACAAACATCCAGTGAAATCTAACCTTCAGTAAAAGGAAATGAATGGAAGACGCTCTGAGAGTCAAAAGACAAGAGCTAGCGATGTCGAACTACCACCTGGATTCCACAAAAACTGAGGCATTGCCAGTGCCGGTCCCTCACGACTGGCAGCGGAAACAGAAACTCTCCGGTGATAGGTAGAAGCCAACGTCGAAGACGTTCGGCGGTTACAACAATGCAACCCGCCAACTTCCCAACAACGCATGATAGAATCCTCTCGTGGTGACTCCTCTTGGCGTGCTGAAAATATCGAAAGATCTCTGGCAAGGGTGAATCCTCAAAAGGAACACGTTAGGAGGAGACTGAGCTTCACTAAGACTTAAAACTCTGGCCAACCAGCCTCTAACGCGAGAGCCGTACTACCTCCTTGGAGAAATACGACCGGAAGCAATGTGTTCACAAGGCTAGCTGAAGATTACATGCTTTTTCCCTACATGTTTAACGGTACAATATTTTAGAATAAATAACTAATATCTAAAGGCTGAAATCTAAGTACACAACAAAACATATCATTACGCACCAAAACAACAAAATATTCTAATGAACTAATTGTTATTTTACATAATGCTATATTAAATAAATTGCACTGGTGTCTCATAAAAAATCATATACTAGAAACTCAAATTTTATTCTGACAATATGCTTATTCCTATTCGAAGCAAAACAGAAACTATGAAACTTTGCGTTTAGTTATTATAATATAAGTACAACAATAAATAAAGGCAAAATATATTGATTCCACGTTTTAATTATGTTAATGGTATTATTTCACTTTTACATTCTCAATATCTTCTTTTTAATATTCAAATTTTTTTGCGACCTTCTATGTACAAGTACTACTTACTTTAAACATTAATTTCTGTCCAAAATTTTCTATTATCATACTATATGTCAAATTATCATTAAAAATAAATTATCACAATTAATATATCTTATAATTTATTAATTTAATATATTTCAAGCACTTTCTTTAATATTCCAATTTTTTTATACTTCCACTTCACGTAATAGATTGAAAACATGAGGGCCAAATTAAATTGAAATGTAAGATTAAGGGTTAAATTTGAAATAGTTCAAGTTACTTCTAGATAATTTTTAGACTTTGACTACATGGCTTATATATATATGTATATATATATATATATAAACAAATAAAGAACAAAAAACAAAAGACAAAAAGCAAAGAAGAAAAAGGGAGGCCAAGGCCGAAGCATTATGTCAAAAATCGTGAGGGAAAAAAAGAGAAATTTGAAAAATCTTAGGAAAAGAAGAAGGAGCATAGAAGGATCGACCAAGTAAGTATCCTTGGTTCTTAGGCCTCGAAATTCTATAAGTTTGAAAATATAGGGCTTATTAAAATTTGTATGAATAGCTTGTAATTTCATTTACTACACATTTTAGAGGCATTAAATCAATATTTGGTTATGAAATTTAAGGTTCTTGGTGTTATATTAAGAAATTATGATGGCTGGTAATAAGATGAGATTTTAAGTGGAGGAATAAGTTGAAGTTTTATATATATGTTGGTATTATGATTTTATGGCATAATATCATGGTAGTTGGGGAATTTAGTGAAGTTTAGAATGGATATGTAAGTAATGAATGCTATAATATTTAATGGCAAATGTGGAAATTGTTAAAAGACCAAGAGTTAGTGTTTAACGGTGAAGAATTATTGTTGTTATAGTGGATAATTAGGACTTTAACATGTGATATTATTACAATTTATTTTAGATGGGATAAAATCTAAGATAATTATAAAAGGAAACAATTATATGTCTAATTGGAGAATTAAGAAATCTTGAGCACTTAATGGAATAGAAAATATGTAATTAAAAAAAATTTTATGTTGCCAAAAAAAAATTTATGTTGATAAAAATTTGTTTAACTACAAGATTTCTAAATAGTAAATTAAATTCCAAGAAAATAAATGAGAATGAGTATAAATCCAAAAATTGTAGTCCAAAAGGAAACTCATATCGATACCATTAATTGAACTAGAAAATGAGGGTTTAGGTAGTTTAAAAGAATAGAAAATTTATATTATATAAATAGGTTTCATCTTGCTACACATAGTGTTTTAGAAAATTTTCACCATTTAAAAAGAAATAAAGGAAATGAAGTTAATAAAAGTTGAAGGAAGAGTAAATAAAACGGATTATTAGTTAAATTACTCACGTTCTATTTCAGGGGACACGGAAGAAGTTGCAAAGGCCTGTCAACAGCATTAAATCACAAATATAGCCAGTGAGTGGAATTTCTCTAATCCCTTGGAAATAAATTTATCATGCTTTGATTTTTATGTGATGTCGTGAAGTTATGACAAGTGTTTTTATGAATTTTTTTTAAGAATTTTCATTTCATTCGAGAAGGTTATAAATTCAAATGTATTGTTTAAGAATCTCAAAGATGTGATGTATTTGAAAGGCAAATGTTCAATGATTTGAAAATGCCCCAAGTGTATCCTATGTCATGAATATACCACCTACGAGCGAAGGAGCCTATGGCTCAAGCTAACTAGATAAATGCCGTTCAGGTGAAGGGGCCTAATGTACTAGCTATGGCTCAAGCTGGTTGTTGCGCCGCTTAGGGCGAAGGGGTAATATGGCACCTATGACCCAAGCTGATGTTTATGCCCGTATTACTTAACATTATGATTGATTATGTGATAGTGGATACTTCTTCGAGGAATTAATTGGTTCTTGAATGCCATTTAAAGATGATTTTCTTTATGACTCGTCAAATGGATGTGTAGTAAACGAGTTTCATAAAAAGTATGGCAATTTTCTTAATATTCCACTCACAGGGCATTTGTGCTCACAAAAATATTTTCTAAAGGTTTTTCTTACAGGTAATAACTGAAGTCTGAGCAACTTTTGGACATTAATTCCATTATGGAGACGAGTCTTTTGCCTAGGTTGACATGATCAGATAGAATTGACATGGAATTTATATTTTGACGTACTTAGGAATTTAATGAAGTATTTTGTATATTATGTAAATTAGGAAGGAAAAAAAACAAAACTTACATACTTTGTATGCTTGTCTTTGCATAGATGAAATTATATTATGATATGTCTTTAATTACACATGGAATGGTGTGGTTGTGGAATAGTTTAGTTGTTAATTTTGAGTATGATTTGGGAGATTGTGAAATATACATGGTGGTTTATTTATAAAATAGAGGAGATGCTGCCACAATTTTTTTTAAAGAAATTTTAATAAATCAACGAGCCTTGATGGTGAATTCTAACTTCTAGTTAGAATTTATCTTCGACGTACGTCATATTTTTAGTATAGTAGAGATACTAGAGCTGGACTTATGACTTTCTGAACTAAATTTTTGCACGGAAAGCTTTATCAAATACATATATACTAGCTAGTTAGTGAAATATGGGAATAAAAATATGATGAAAAATATTAGGAACATAAATATAACACCAATAAACAAAACATTTGAAAAAAAAATAAAATTCAGTGTGTCTATTATTCTTGTTGACGTTATATAAAGTTGTTTTCCTTAACAAACCGGTAGTACGAAGAAAATTTTCTCCTTTTGGAGAAGCTATCTTTGGAGAAGTTGTTTGGTTTTCTTTTGTTACTTGAACAAAACAATATATAAAAACTTAAACAAAACTGACACATGGCATCATCTTGGAATTCAGCACATCACCTTTTCATCAATGATTATCACATAGACCACATATCCATTTTGTCACCATTTTGTCTACTCATTTGTCCAAATAGAATTTTCCTTTGTTTTATATTTGTGTGTAGAAAATTGTGTTCTCGGCTAGAGAAGCAGTCTGTCTGATGAAGAGCTGGGAGGCAAAGAGAGCTCGTGCGTGATTCTTTGTGTTGAGGCCAAGAAGTAAAGGATCTAAAAGATTTGGGAGAAATATATTTCTGTATTGATTGAAGGGCCAAGAATTTATTGTGGCTACAACAAAGTGAACTAAAACTATAACAAAGTGAACTAAAACTAAGAGTCCAGAGATATACATGAACGTTGAACCCTATCTAGAAAGCTATAGTAAACAAGATAAACTACAACTCTACAAGATATACAAATGCCATTATGAATTCGTAGTTTTCCCAATACGCCCCCTCAAGATGGAAAACGGAAAGACGCCAATCTTAACTAAAAGGGAAATTAACCGTCGACCCGATAACGTCTTTGTTAAAAAAATAAGCCAACTGATCTAATGAGGAAACATGAGCCATGCAGAGTGAGCCAGATTGAACCTATCACGAACAAAGTAGAAGTCCAATGTGATATGCTTCATCCTCGAATGGGACACTGGATTCGCACAGAGGTGCATAGTACCAATATTTTCATAGCATACATGCTTTTAGAGCCCATTTCAGCTAACAACCATAACCATAAAAGTTTAGCAGCTGCACTTGCAACAGGCCAATATTCCGCCTCAGTTGACGACCTCGCTACAGTAGTTTGCATCTTAGAGCACCACAAAACAGGATTCAAACCAACGAAGACAACATATGCACTAGTAGAGGTGCGGTCAGTCTTATCTCCACCCCAGTCGGTATATGAGAAAGCATGCAATAACAGTGGATTATCCCTTCTCAAAAAAATATCATAATCAGCTGTCCTGTTCAAGTAACGCAATAGGCGTTTAAGACAAGACTAATGAATTGTGCGTGGAGAGTGCAAAAATTGAGACAACTTGTTCACTGAGAAGGATACATCAGGACGTGAGGACGAGTCAATGCTAAATATTGCAACCCGCTAATAATAGCTCGAAATTCACTTGGATTGGAGAAAGGATCACCATCAGCCAACAAGGAAACATTAGTAGCATGCATGGCGTGACAATAGGCTTGGCATCAAGCATTTTTACTCAAAAAGAGATCAACTATATACTTCTTTTGTGAAAGAAAAATCCCATCCGGATGATGAATTATTTCAACACCAAGAAAGTGCGACAAGATGCCTAGATCCTTTATAGAGATCTTTGAAGCCAAACTGGAGACGAATTCACCAATGAGCTTCAGGTGCTTTCCTGCCAGTATAATGTCATCAACATATACCAACAGGAAAATAACAGTAAAAGAATGTCAAAAAATAAATAGTGAGGCATTTGCTCGTGAATTGGTGAAGCTGAACTCGAACAAGAAAATTTTTGACTCATTGTACCATGTTTGGGGAGCCTATTTGAGACCATAAAGCAACTTGCAGAGCTGAGACACATGGTATAGGAATTGAGTGTCAACAAATCCCAGAGGCTGAACCATAGAAACATCCTCACACAGTGAGCCGCGCAAGAATACGTTATTGACATCTAATTGGCATCGATGCGAGCCGTGCATTAGAGAGAGGCTAAAAGGAAGTCGAATTTTTGAAGGCTTGACTTCTAGGCTGAAGGTATCCTTATATATAGTCGATTGTCGGTCTTTGATGGAAGCCTTTAGCCACTGCCCACTAGTCTGGCTTTATACTTAATTATCAATGGAGCCATTAGTTTTTCTTTTGATACGAAAAACCTATTTGCAACTAACGACATTGTGATAGGGTGATGAAGGAACTAGTTCCCATGTTCTATTTTTTACCAAGGCATTGAACTCAGAGTCCACTTTGGATCCTTGTTCATAGCATGAGAAACACAAGGAGGCTCGACTGGAGGTGATGGAGATAGGGTGGTGAGCAATGAATATTTTTATTTGGTATACGGATGTTATCTTTGCCTCTAGTTTGCATGGAATTGGTATTAAGATGAAAGGGATTATTAGGAGAGCTGAGTGGTGGTGATTGGGAGGTAGTAGTTGGGGACGAGGAATGATCTTTCGAAAGAGAAACTGATTTTAACCGATTGGATAGCTGCTGAATATCTGTATGTGCATAAGATTGAGATGAAGGAGTGGATAAAGCTGGAGATATACTCGAAGAGGAGGTTGAGCTTGTCTTGAGAGTTAGAGTGACAGAAGAAGTTGATTGGGAAGTGGTAGGTGGATTGTTACTCAAAAGACAAATCTGCAGATTGGAATTCTTCCAATAGTTGAGTTCCGGTTGAGAATGGTATCCCATGTGCATTGTTCTTCAAGGACTCTGAACCACTAGAGGAGTGTTTGTTAGATATGGCTGGCTGGTGATTGTATGGATAAAGAAATACAGAAATTTTGGGTTGAGTTAGTGGACGAGGTTGAAGGGGACGCAACCAGAGTAGGAAATTGAGTCGTGTTGGAAAAACGGAAAATAGACTCAAAAAATTGGCCATGTCTTGAAGTGAAATCATTTTTTTTTTTGGCCGATGTAATCATAACATAGATAAGCACTCTGTGTTTTGGGAGTAACCAAAAAAGATACAAGGTTCAGACTTGGTGTGAATTTTGTTTTGGGTATGGTCATAACCATGGGTAACAAAGACAACCAAAAATACATAATTTTTCATAATTTGGCTGCCGTTGAAATAATGTTTCAAAGGACGATTTATATTGTAAATTGATCTTGGGCAAACAGTTTATAACATAAACTGCTGTAGAAAATGCGTAAGGCCAGAATTTAATAGGAGCAGAGGCATGATAATGTAGGCTTAATCCAGTTTCAACTATGTCTATGTCACTGCTTAGCGTATCCATTATGTTTAGGAGTGTGGGATGGCGTCGTTGAATGAGTTATTACATGTGTGGCTGGATATGAGGTGAGAGCAAGAAACTCTCGCCCACATTATCCGTATATAAGGTTTTGATTTTGTTGTTAATTGTATTTTCCACTAAGGCTTTAAACCGAACAAATATATCACGACTATCGGATTTGTTTTTTAGAGGGTAAAGCCATATATACTTGGTGTGATGGTCGATGAAAGATACATAGTATCGCTAGCCATCATACAAATTAATAGGAGACATCCACATCTCTGAACATATAATCTGCAATGGATATTCAGCAGTGAGAGCGGAAATGAAAAATGGAAGTTTATGGCTTTTATGACATAAGCATGCATTACATGGAAAACGGATTAATGCGCGTAGATGACATAGACAACTTCCTGAAACTAGATATGTCAAAACTTTTAAAGACAAATGCCCTAATCTATGATCCCAGCCGGTACGGTTGATTTGGTAGTAGTGAAGGCCAGCGGTTCAGAGTGATTTTTCAGCCATGCATAGGTGCCACCCTTAGCCATTCCTCATAGCATTGGAGCTCTGTTCTGCAAATTTTTTACAAAAAAGAAGAGGTTGAGAACTCGACGGTGGCATTATTATGTGAACAAAATTTATTAACTGAAATAAGATTGTATTTCATTGAGAGAACGCAAAGAAAAGCATTAAGCTGAGAATTGGTTCGACCACTAGGAAGAGTTGTCTATCCAGTATGAGTAATGGTTAAACCAGTACCATCTCCAATTTCGAGATCATCTGGACCTAATAAGTGGAGGTTAGAGTGGCTAAGTTAGCTAGTGGAAGGTTGTTTCTAGTAGTTTCGACTAGCAAGATATGTGAGGGCTGATTTTGGGCTAAGGGAATGGATTTGTAAGCTTGTCAGTTGTTTGCTTTATGTCTTTGTTGGCCACAAAGTTGACAAAACCCGCGATATGGTCGTCGGGATGAGGAGGAGTTTCAGTTTGAATTGAATGAATTAGTTGGGTAACTAGGCTGCTGATTTCTAGAGTTGGGGTTGTTTTGGCATCTATTTGTGGTTCGCGTAATGGTGTTGGCAGTCATGGCTGTGAAAATGACATGGGTACGGTTGTTTGTGATGGTAGAAGGAGTTTTGCATCCCTTGCTACCAACTTTTCATGGAGTTCATCAAATAAAATGGTTGCTTCCCTTGCTCGAACTGTGTCACGCAAACCATCATATTCTGGACCAAATCCACAGAGAATATGCAAGGTTAATTCATCCTGATCAAGAGAGGCATTCATGAGTGCTAGATTGTCGACTATAGCCTTGATACCATGCATATACTCGGTGATTATGGCATCATCTGTGTGTAAAATTGTCAAACTCGACTTGGGATGCATTATACGTCCCCTAGATGGCTTTGCATAGATGCTTTCAATCGTCTTCCAAGCTTCTCTTGAAGACTTTGTTGTTGCGATAAAATTTACAGGAGTCTGGGAGATGGAACTGACAAGAGCATTCAAGGGAAGTTTGTCTTGTTGGATCCATTGTCCAAGCTCTAGGTTTGGAATTGTCCTACTTTCGGTTGTAACAGTAGCAGAAAGGCACGATATTGTACCATCAACGAATCAAAGGAGGTTATAACCAACAAGTAAACAATGGATCTGCACATACCATGCTGGGTAATTTGATAGCGTCAGTTTGATTGGGTTTTATGATTGTGAATTGATCACAATGGGTGGGTTGGAATGCGAAAGGTTGTCGGGCTCTGTGGGGGATTGTTGACCGAGTTGATGGAAAGGGTATTTTCACTTCCTAAACTCATTGGATTGTTGGTGCTTTGAGAGCTTAGAGCTCTAATACTATAAAGGATCTAAATGATTTGGGAGAAATATATTTCTGTGTTGATTGAATAGCCAAGTATTTACAGAGGTCACAAGAGGAATTCAATGTGAACTAAAACTAAGAGTCTAGAGATACACATGAAGATTGAACTTTATCTACAAAGCTATAGTAAACAAGATAAATTACAACTCTACAAGATATACAAATGAGATTATGAATTAGTAGTTTTCCCAATAAGAAGAACCAAGCTGATTTGGGAGTGGAGTAGCTGCTAATCAAAAGAGGTCCGGCATGGTGGCTGTTCCGGTGTTGGGGTACGGGGAGGGGCTATTGGAAATCGGGATAAGGGGTGGTGGGTTCCGATTTTGCAATTTGGGCAGGGGGGGGGGGAATAAAAAGTTGAAAAAAAGGGGTGGAGCCTGCAGGAAAAACCGGGGGAAGGATGGCTGAGGTTGCGATTTGTGGGGTCCTCTCTTTTCCTTGTAACCAGCCACATAGAGTATCAGCTCAATTTTGGAGCATGATCAATTTTTATAGAAAAATCATCAGTCTTGCTTATTTTGTCCTTTTATGTTGTCGTTTATTTATTTATTTTTTGTGGTTTTTGATGTATTTGCAATGAAGTTTTTGATTTCATTTTAACCTTTTTCTTTCATATTTTGATAATATTGTTGTTATTTTGAGGTCGAAAAATATGTCATATGGATCTTAAATACAAAAATGTCAATGTAATAAACTTTAACACGAACCAGTAAGATAAACCTAATTATAAGTGTATAACATGTAAAAAGATAAAAATTTTAATTTTACATTTTGACTTTTCACCAAAATTTTCATGTTTATAAATTAAATGAATTGAGTTTTTTAATAAAATCTATTTTTTATTTCATCTAAATTCGTCCTCAATAATAATTTCAAATTGAACTTCCACCTTATTTTATTATTATTAATTTTTTAATTTCACTATCACCATAAATCACTATACTCAAATAAAACTTCAATGCCACCATCTATCCTTTTAAGAGCGGCCTTTTTATATAAAAAAGGTAATTGGGATCATGGAATCTTTTTATCGCCTAAACAAGATTATGATATCCTTATTTATTTACTTATTCTTTTTCCCCCTATAATCACCCATTCTTTATTTAGGGGATGTTTGATTCAATTTATGGTAGTTGATTTATAAAGAGAAATTATAAAGAGGTGAAATGAGTGATGTAGATTTAATAGAAGTTTGAAATTTGTGGTTATAAATGAGTAGTTGTCAAATCAATAGTCAAATCAGTGGATAATGGGATTATAATGTGTTTTGTTAAAGAGTATCAAACAAGGGCTTATTCTTTTTTTTCCAGTTATTTTGCTACATCCATTAACTTTTTTCCCCTGCTATGTAACCATCCACTATTTTTTTTCCTTTTCCTTCTTATTTTTATTTTTTTTCTATTTTTCCTACACCCAACCTCTAATTTTATTATATTTTTTTTCTTTTTTCCTTATTCATCCTTTTATCCCTTTTGTTTTTATTTATTTTTTTCATTTTTTCTCATTATTGTTTTTTATTTATCCTTTTTTCTTTTCTCTTACTGCAATTGGTTATCAATTGGCATCAACCACCATGTATTGTTTTAAAATCTGACTCAAAAACTCAGTGAACCGATTGTGGGCTGAGCGGGGTAATGTGATTGAACCCACAGCAATGGCCTGGTTGAAGGCACAAATAACCCGCGAGTTTTAGGTGACCCGGTAACTTTTCCAGGCTGCAGCACAAAGTTTAACAAAATTTTTTAAAAAATTCAAGCCGCAAAAAGATTTAAGTTGTGAGTTTTTGCTTCCCACATGTCATATAACCATTAGCCTAAAGTGTTCTATGTGTTAAAAATTGATTACATATATTGTTTATTTTCCTATAAAATTTTTTTCATTTAAATTTAAAATTTAACAATAACTCACTGGTTAAATCGATAACCTGATAGTTAAACCCGTGAACTAATGACTCTATGTGTTTATAGATTTATAAATTAGCAATAACTCACACTCACTGGTTAAATCAATGATTAGGTGATTTATGTGAACCTTTGTCACTAAAATTTGGTCGTGCAACGCATGGGTAAAAAATTAGGGTTATAAAACACTAATGGTATTCAATATCAGTATCTATGACATTAAATGATAAGTTAAATTAAGTCACACTTGATTTAAATTAATGCTATTAAATTAATGCTATTTCAAGAATATTAATTAAATATTATTCATGAATATATTGGAAATATAATATCTAGCATTATATAGTTCTTCAAGGAACAATTAATATTTAGCGGGAATATTATAATATAAGTTGTACTACTTCAGCCGTAACAATCTATTAAATCTAATTTATTATATGGATAATAACAATTTAATAAATAAACAAACAAGCACATCTAATGTAAATTGCAAAACAGAAAACATCATCGAATAAAAATAATAATAGACAAAAGTAAAAATTATACTTCTTCAGGAACAAATAATGAGATATTCTTCTAGAGCTTCAAACATTGTAGTTTTTTCAGGAAACCACAACGGAAAAATAAACCTTATCTTGCTCTTTAAAACAAATTATATTTTGTTAGGATATCTTTTTACTATGATATAAAGTTGTGATTTTTCAGTAAACACAACAAAATATTTTGTCAATATAATATTTGAGATTAAAATTACAAATTATGTTTCTTTAGGAAACCGTATTATTAGCACATCTCGGGGCTTTTGTAGGCAATTAAATTCTTTTGAAATATTTAATCAGATGTAATTGTAGTTCTTCAAGAATTATATAAGTAATATAAGATTAGTCAAGCATCATATTAACTATAATATAAATGGACAAAATACTTACAAATACATCACTACCTCCAATGTACAACGCGTGAAATACGATGCATGAATCTATAGTAGTCATATTGTAGCTAGAATGATAAAGATAAGCGAGACAAAATAGTGGCTTCCCCATTCTTATTAATTAGTAATTGATCGCCACGAGTATCTCAAGAAAGAGAATCAATCAAGATAAAATTTATAATCTCTTTCGTATTGTTAAAAAATTAATGACATACAAAAATTGAAAGCTACAAATTCATTAAAACTGAATCTTAGCAATCCATGATAAAACTAAAATTTTCAATTAGAAAATCTATAATTATAATTAATCTTATCAGTAAATTGGAAGATTATTCCTTTTGATCAAACGGGAATCAAACTTACCATTAAATTGGTAAATCATTCGTTGGCTATATTTAAAAAAAATCATACCATTAGGTTGGTAGATTATTCTATAAACATCTTAGAAACTATCTACCATTATATTGGCAGACAATCCTGATAAGATGATGTGTAAATTAAACAATGAATATGATATAAGGAAATTAGAAAAAAGAATATAAAGTCAACAAACAATAACATTAATTAAAGAGAATTTGATTTCATACGTACTATATAAGTGCCACGAAACTGTGTTACTGCATGTGATGGGTAATTAATGAATTCAATAATAGTTTTGGAAGAACAGAAAGATGCACACGTCTTATAACAAGAATTTGATTTGAATTTGTATATGCAAGTGAAAAAAAAAAACCTTCATGCTAATCTATAAGAAAGACTCAAAATAAACAAAGTCATGTGGTTTAAAAATAATTTGAGTTATTGTGCTGATAACATGTCATGAAAAAGAGTGAAAATAAAGAAAATATAAATGATTACCTCTTAAAATTATAGAGGGTGTATCCATTTAAAACTTTTATAGATTTATAAAACGTTGAGATATTCAATTTAGACTTTTGAGGACTCTTTAAGAATCTTGGTGTATTCAATTGAAAGTTTGTAACTTTTTAAAACTCTTAAAAGGTCTTTAAAAATTACCAGGTATTTGATCGAGCTTTTTAAGAGTCTCAATAAGTCTCTAGATATTTAAATTAACTAGGACTTTGTGAGATTTCTTAAATTTGAGACTTTTAGAGACTTTCTATGGAAAATATAAAGAAAAAATGTCTCAAAAAGTTTGAATTACACTGATGAGATTTCTTAAAAGGGTTAATTTCACAAAAGGTCCATAACCTTTGAGTTTAGAATTGGATAGGTTCTCAACCTTTTTTTCGCTATCCTGCGTCCCCAACCTTTCATAAATGCATACAATAGCTCCATCTTGTCACTATTCCCTCAACTTTTCATATAAAATGACGATTATACCCTTTAGTCTTTTAATTTTAAAAAAATAATAAAAAAATTAAAAAAAAACAAAACACTCACCCCACCCACCCCTTCCCCTTCCCCTTCCCCTTCCCCTTCCCCTTCCCCTTCCCCTCCCAAGAGGGCCGTCGGAAATGGCTATCAGGAGCCATTTCCATCGGCCAAAATTGCTGCC
>CAVNYN010240988.1:0-39655 GCA_963692815.1 Nyctanthes arbor-tristis | reverse complement strand
AGAAGTTAAAAAAAGAATTCTAATAAAATGTATGTGTAGAAATGATTAATTGGATACAAATTGCAATCCTACTCAAATTTTGAGTGGTCATTTTTCATTTTTAACCATCATTGACATTTAATTATCAGCCCTGCTTGAATTTTTCTTGTTGGTCTCTTACATGCAATTATAGGAGTATAGAAAATAAGAGAAATGGCCACAGCCCAAGTAGTCATTAATATTCGATTATTAGCTTCATTTCATTATTTCTTGTAACTGTAATACCCACAATTCTATGATCATAAAAAATTAAGGGAAAAGCTGCAGTACATGAAGTAAATGAAAACAAAAAAAGAGCCCGAGGAAAATGTACACTGTCAAAAAAGACTGATTTTCGAAAGGAAGAAAAGAAAGAAAAGAAGAAGAGAAGATGAAAAAGGTGGAAAAGTATAGTAGGAAGCCTAAAAATTTTTTCTTGCATATCCATTAGCAACAATGTCTGTGATGTCTTTCTTGATATATGAACTTTTGGTGCACATTTTTCAACTATCAATATTATGCTTGTCTAGCCTTTTGATTGTGGTGCAATTTCTGGGATAAGCTTGTACTGAGATGCCATCTGAGATGTTTTTCTTTAGACAAGTTCCTACAGCACTAATTCTAGAATTCTTATTGCACACTAATCAGGTTCTAGGTAAATGCATATAAAATTAATCAAAAAAAAAAAAAACAGCAAAAATTGTGACATAATATTAATTTTATCTAAAGTTAACTTTTTATTTTGCAAGTTGTGGCCCCGAAGTCATAAGTTAAAACTAAATTTAAAAAGAATAAAATTTATCACCAATCACTCCATAAGTAGTCTAGAATTATTTACTTATCTAACTAAAGTACCCCAAGACCACTATTGATCAATGAATATATACAACCAGGGACATTGAAAAAAAAACTGAAATTCATACCTAGTGGTGCAGTTGATCGATGACATCTACGTGTAGTTGGCTCAAACGTTTCTTCTATATTATTGGCAAACACCGTGAAAAATTGTTTTGTCTCCATTTTAAACTATTGATCAATAAGTCAAAACTGGTATGATGACATTAGCTTTAGGAAAAATAAAAGGAAGGGGAAATAAATATTTTACACAATGACATGTAAAATAAATAATGCTAAAATTACACTCACAGTGAAAACATAGATCATTTCAAAACATCCCCTTAATTTTCTCATTGTGGTCACGTCAAAGGAAAGAGAGCAAAAGCACCACTTTAACCTTGACAAATATAAGTATATGGGGAATAAAAATTAAAATTATAAAAAGAAAAGAAAAAAGAAGCACCACTTTAATGTTAGGGGTCAGCAGTTAAGTTCTAAGTTAGACATCCAATTCTATAATATTTTCATTTCTGGTTTATCTTATTATAGTCTTAAAAACAATAGTATAAACAACTTGTGTGCATCAAATTCCAAAAATCCCCATTATTTGAACCCCATTTTGCTGAATTAAAGGTAATCAAAGACCAAACAAAAAAAAAAAAAAAAAGAATACATCCATACAAAATTGACCACTCTGATTTCCAAAGGAAGAAAAAAAAATGAACAATGTGCTTTAAATTTCTAGGATAGGAATAAGAAAATAAATAAGAGACAGGAGCTTTACAGATTTTTAACTTCCTATATAAAACAAGACAAGCAAGAGTAAGTGTATTGCTCTTACTGACCCGGACACAACTCCACAGCAAGGCAACAGAACCATTTTTCTGGTCGGAGTTGTTACGCTCCTCCAAACACAAATGTTATTGCAAAAAAGGGGAAAAACCGAAATTAAAAACTTAAATGTAAACAGAAAAAGAAAAAAATTCTGGCCAACACAAAAAAATTACAAATACATGCTTAGAAAAGCAAATTTAAGCTCCAAACACAAACGTCCATGAATTCAGGCAACAGTGCATTCTAATGTGACAAGAAACATAACATTTGACAATAGCCTGCATTGCTAATTCAAAGGAGGAAAAAAATGAACCAGTAAATCGAAAAGCTCAATATTATTCAAAAGTTTATATTCTACTATCTAATCTAATAATTGAAAGTTGAAAACACAACTTATATGATCACTTATCAATGATAGGAAAGGAAAAATTGGAAATTTAAAAGAAAAAACTGAAAAAAGTATAAAAAAATATAATATGATGAAAAAGCTGAGGTAAGAATAAGTAAACAAAAAACAAAAATTAAATCATTATAGCAAAAACATGAGTACCAATATATTAATCTCCACTAAATGGTAACAATCACCATAACTAAATGAATTGCATTCACAAGAAATCTCATAGGAAACAGAATAGCCTGGCACTAACAAAAATTAATTAGAAAGGAATTTAAACTCAAAAGGGCTAAACAAATTTACTTCAACTGCTATCCAATAATATTTTTATTCAGCAGAGATTCTATTCCAAAAAATAGAACACCCTAAAAAAACAGCCCTAAAATCTCCCTACAAATTCTATAAGAAGTAGCTCACCTTGTACAGGAACTCGCCTTTTCAAAGATTGTATTGTGAAGCTGAAAAAGAGAATTTATAAAGAATTTGATATTCTAGGCAGACGTGCTGCGGAAGCAACAGTTTCATGTAGAGCAGGTTTATCATGCAAACTCATTCCCTAGAAAATGGTTAGATTTGTTTCAGTTTCACTTTCCCCCTCTGTGGATTTGCCATTCTATTTCAACTTCCCTTATGGTTTAGTAGGTGATCTTTCCCAGCAATTTCATGGCATCATTTTTCTTCGTCAAGTCTATGTGCATGTTGTTTGAATAGGAAAAGCAGCCCGATAACATGTTCAAATTTAGAATTGTGGAATCTGATCCCTTTTCTAATTAATTGGAAAGACAATCACAATAAAAGAAAATTGCTGAAATCAGAGAACAAAAAGGTTGCTGGCGTAGGAACTAAATAGAGTAAGAAGATATTTTATTAGTGAAGTCTGAATGATTCAATTGAATTCTATGTAGTCAAGGGGATATTTTATAGCCAAAAAATGAACTGAAAATCTCATATAATCTGCCACAATCCTACAGAATCTAACCACTAAGAAACTGTTGAGACTGCTAACTAACTCCTAAAGACCTGGTCTTCAACATTTCAACAATTTTATTTAAAACACAATAAAATTAACTCTTAACCCTTTATTATTATTTTAAAAAAAAAATACCTCTTAACACCCTCTTATCCCGCAATTGGTATGTGGTACTTCAATGAAACGAAAAAAATTGCTTAATATTTTTGACAAGTCTATGCTGTCTTTCATAGTTAGTCCAGGACGAAGCTATTTCATCTAAACTATCAATAAGAAGTCCAGCAGCTGGCTAGGCTCAGAGAATCAATGCGTAAATCAAGCTTGCACTACAAGATCTCTTTTCTTATCTTATAGATAAAAAAATTTAATGCATTCATGGTTCCAATTAAGAACAGAGGAAAAGGGGACTGGACTCACTTGAACAAGGGAGGAGACTTTGCCCTCAGAGACGTCACACAATCAGCAGAGATTTTTTGTGTTGAAGAAGAAGATTCAAGAGGAAAAGCAACCACTTTGGGGGTCTTCTAGGGACGGTGTCGGCTTTTAGCAAGCTTTAGATTACAAGAAAAAATGTGTGTAGAAGTTTCTCAGGCGGCATAAGCTCAGGGGGAAAAATAGGAAAGAGGTTACTGCTCCTCACAATAGTAACTGAGAATATATGCATAGTAGTGAGATATGCACACCTCCTTTAAATCTTCTTCTTTAGATCCTCCATTATTTTCAACAACATCCTGTCCACCCCCTTTCTCCAATGTCAACATCTTCTCCACCCCGGTCTCCAATGTAATCATCAACCTATAAATATCAGAGCTAAACAAAAATAAAGAACTTCGCAACATATATTATAATCCTTGTAGAAAACGAAGAACTCAAATAACAACATATGTTATTACTCACTAAACACATAGAGATATTAGCAACATAAGTTATTGTTTACTGAAAACAATAAATAAAAAAAATAAATATGAATAGAGATATTAATAAAATAAATTAACTCTAGTAGCAGCTATAGAATCACTTATAACAACATCCTTTGCACTCCCATCATCTACAAAATCCTATATTTTACAAAAAAAAAAAAAAAGGAAATTAACAATTTACAATAAATATCTAATAAAAACATAAATCTTCTAAACAAATTAATTTCATACTAAAAATACTTTATTTAAATCATCAATTATAGACTCTCCAACTTCACCAACCGCCTGATACCCTTCCTTATTAACCAGACTCTTTTCAACAACTTTGTTTGCATTATCATCAACATCAAACTACATATAAAAACATATCTTATCAAAAATTGTGTTATTCATCTAATAACATATGTTATTCATCTAACAGTATATGTTATTAATCTAAAAGTAACTAGACAAAAATATAAAAACATTTGCTACCCATTTAACATAAACTGGTCTTAATCTAATAGTGTATTAAATACATGTAAAAAAAGACGATACTTATTTAACATGGTATGTTAGCTACAAACAACCCATGGTATTACCATAAACAAGATATGTTACTCTTGTTACACTGTATATTA
This sequence comes from Nyctanthes arbor-tristis, assembly GCA_963692815.1. Taxonomy (NCBI): domain Eukaryota; kingdom Viridiplantae; phylum Streptophyta; class Magnoliopsida; order Lamiales; family Oleaceae; genus Nyctanthes; species Nyctanthes arbor-tristis. Next base: position 35,062 of record CAVNYN010240988.1, on the reverse strand, counting down.
TTCATTTATCAAGGTATGTTACACTTGAAGATTTGCATTAAAAAACTTGTAAAAAATTGGGATAGAGTATGTTATTCATGTAATATGATATGTTATTTATTAAAAATACCTTATCACTACCAATTGGAGAACTTCGTGGTGCATCAAAAAAAGTTGTATCAACACCAAAATCAGACACATAATTTATCATCTACAGAAACACACTTCTTAAGGTAGATACCATTTTTTCAAACTAGCAATCTCAGCCAAAATTTTTTCTTGTCTAGATTTCTTCAAATCACAATTTCATTTCTAATATGTTGCTGTCTAGATTTTATATCCTACAATAGATGAATAACGTCTGTATTTGACTAAATCTTGCCACCTTAAAAAATGTGAACATGAACGAACATTAAACAAGCAACAATAAATAAAATAACAATACACATAAATAAAACAAAAGTGAATATCAAACACCGTTAGGTAAATAGGATACTTTACTTGAAAAGTATTTTTTTGGGGCCACACTCCACTTTTTTTACTCTTATCTTTAGCATCAACACCAACAAGACATTTTGGAGACATCTGAGCAACATAGTTTGAATATTCAAATAACTCAGCAAAAGAAGGTGAATCTTCTTTCTCTTCATCAGTTGCCTCAACAACAATGACCTTAAAAAATGCAAAGTAAGTTACATTTTATTTCCTTGAAATAAAAGCAGAAAACAATTTAAAAACAATAACTATGAAGAAGACATACCTCTACATTATTTTAAGAAAAAAAATTGTTGCTGACTTGTTGTGTAGAAGATACAGTCAAGTCATTCCGCCAATTTAGAAGTCGAGGCCAACTATCTCGATATTTGATACAGAAGTTATCTTGTAAGTTTGTGTCACTGTCTCAAAAATCCACAATTGGAAAGACAGAGGGAATCTACAAAAATAGTAGGTCAAAAAACCCCTAGATCAGGAGCATAATCTGACTTCAAAGCAGCTTTCAAATAGTACAATATCAACTTGAAAATTTTACTTTCCCATGTATAACTCTCTATTCATTCCAATGAATCAATAGAATTACAGATAAATGTATCAACTTGTCATTGATAAGGATACATGTATAGCAATAACAACATCAAATATAAGATATCCAACTTCACAATATCCTCATCATAGGAATCAGCAGCAAACCATTAAAAACCCTTTCAACATCCTCTTTATAAACCTTCAGCGGAGAACCAAAGTACTTAATAAAAGTACGGCCCTAAATGGATTTTGAATGAGAAAATTCAACACCTCATACACACTTTAAATTAGTAATAAAACATAATTCATCTATCGAAAACCTAACCAATCTCCCCGAAACATTAAACCACATCTCCATATCATTGTTTTGATAAACCGCACTCAACAACATATTGTGAATTAATTGCTTTATAAAGGAAGTTCTTCCTTCACAAGTAAAGATCCAAAACAACTACCAGCAAAAATCTCCTTTTACTCATTTGTCAACTTGTTCTTCAGATACCTTATAACACTAATTGGTGAATATGACATTGATCTTCCACCAAACCACCTTGATCGTAGAATAAGCAACTCACCAATCTAAAAAAACATAAAAAAAAAGAGTTATTATCAACAAAAGTTAAATACATATGTTAAATAAGTACAAAATTCATTATATACAAGCGTATAACAGAATGTGCTAGTTATTTAACAAAATGTGTTATTAACTTAACAACACATGTATATCATTTATAAAAAATACTATGATACATTTCAAAAAAAAAATACTAAAACAAATGTGTTAATCTTTTAACAATATGCATTATTCTTCTTACAATATATGTTATTCATGTAATAAGGTATATTACTCTTGTTACAGGATATGTTATTCTTCTAACAACATACATTAATCTGATGAAAAGTTATGTCATTCCATTAACAAGAATTGTTAAACAGATAACAAGTTATATTATTCTTCTTACAATATATATTATTCATCTAACAAGTTATATTAGTCTAGTTATAATATGGTATTCACACATATAAAAAAATCTTCAACATTAAACAGACTTTTACAGCAATTATAGAACATAACAGTACACAAAAGTTCAAAATCAACCCAAAGAACTGACCAAAAAAAAAATGCATATATATAATAAACAAAAATTTCAAAACAAAAACTCCATACAACTTAAAAACCACATAAAAAGGTAATTTACTCTTGTTACAAGATATGCTACTCTTCTAACAACATATGTTAATCCAATAAAAAGTTATGTCATTCCATTAACAACAAATGTTAAACAAATAACAAGCTATATTATTCCTCTTACAATATATGTTATTCATCTAACACAATATGTTGTTCATCTAACAAGCTATAGTACTCTTGTTATAAGATATATTATTCACACATAGTAAAAAAAAAAAACCTTTATCATTAAACAAACTTTTACGTCAATTATGGAACGCAACAGTGCACAAAAGTTCAAAATCAACACAAAGAACTGAGAAAAAACAAAATACATATATATATACTAAACAAAAATTTTAGAATGAAAACTCCAAACTTAAAAATCAAGTAAAAAAGTCGAAAATACAAACAAACCTTTGGCATTTTCCTCTCCGGTGAACCCTTCAAACAAAAGGACAATTCTCAAATTTCCTCGCTTCTTCTTTGATGAGAAAGCTTCTCACTTACTCTTAGCAACATTCTGCTGAACAGGAGGTTGCGCAGAGGAAGAATGAGTAATCTGGCGATTTTCACTGGACATCTTCGATGATTAGGGTTTTCTGCTTTAGAGATCAAATAGCGACTAAAAGAAAAAACACAAAAAGAACTAAGCAACTTCAAAACAACTAGAAAAATGAACAACAATTGCAATAAAAAACAAAGATACACAATGAACAGTTACTGGCAGTTTCAATATGGAGAAACTAGCAAAGCAGTTTTGAGAAAGAAAACACGAGCTGCTATTTTTGCGCCAGAAAATTGAATAATAAAAGAAAAAATAACAAAATAACATAAAACAAAAACAAAACAGTAGAGACAGCATTTTTTTAAAAAAAAGTAAAATTAGAAAAATTCGATGCGCACAGTAATCGAAGTAAATACCTCTTATTTTTATATGTGCCTTTTCAATTTTTACATGTGACTTTATAATTTGTATTTGTGACTTTTTTATGTGTGACTTTTCAATTTTTACTCGTGACTTTTTAATTTTTATTTGTGACTTTTTTATATGTGTGGCTTTTGTGGCTTTTTAATTTCTATGTGTGACTTTTAATTTTATCCTTTTTGTGACTTTTTATATGTGTGGTTTTTGTAACTTTTTAATTACATATGTTTTTTTTACTATGTGTGACTTTTTCATTTCTATATGTGACTTTTCAATTTTTACACATGACTTTTTGAGTCCTAGGAATTAAGGAGAAAAAAATCTTGAAAAGAGAGAAAGTGTTGAGAATATGCCAAAGTAAAAAATGAAAGCTTGGCAAAGGCATATAGATATCTTTTTCACTTCCCAAGTACATGGAAAAATGTGCTCACGCATGCATGCGTACAATAACACGATTTGGTCTGTAGCGGATCAGTCCAGCTCAGAAAATATACGCACAATGGGTGTAAAAGGCAGCTATTTATTAGATAAATTTGTTTACTGCATATTAAGGTCGATTTCGACCTCATATGTAGGGGACCTATGACATGGAGGAAATTGACTAACAATAAATTAGGCTTTATTTTCTTGTATGGACCTAACTAAAAAGGCTTAATTGTTAGCCCTTGAAGGTACATTTTTCGTCTTTTTATATGTCTGTGCCCTATAAATATAAGTATGACACATTTCCCAAGGTAAGTCACTTCATATCTTTTACACTTTATACTTTTACCTTTTTTACTTCCCCTCATATACTTATTCTTGCACCAGAGGGGCTTCAAGGGTATCTTCTGAGGCCTTTTTTGCAGGTTAGTGTGCATGTGATCTATGCCCTCAGCTCGTGACATTCAGGTCATCGAGACTTGACAACGTCAGATATTAACCCAAAAAAAAAACACACAGTTTTGGGGTCCTCGACTCACGTCACTGGTTTCTCCCTTATTTCCAAGACGAGCAAGAGATCGACTATATATAGTGGTGGTTTTGATGGATATGCATTCATTTATTTAAAAAAAATAAAAAAAATGGAGCAAATAGGAGCAATGGAGTCAATTTTTCCTTTTTGTTTTACTTTCAAGTGAAAGTTGAAAAATGGTTCGAATAAGTGCTACAGTTGTTATGTTTCTCACATTCTAGGCAGGAGATCCTGAGTTCAAACTACAAATGTCCATCTCCTATATCCTCAATGTATAAAAGAAAAAAAAGGCCGAAAAAGATTTTGTTTCTTAAAGTATGAGTACAATATGCAGTATAAGCATTCAATGAACTCCAACGCAATGTAAATATACAAACCAGAAAATTTACACTTGATCTACACACAGTGGAGGAGCCAAGATGATAATTATAGAGGGACACATCTTAAATATAATTCTTTTCACGAATAAAATTTTAATAAATGAAAAATTATATATATGGAATTTTATTCACTTTGGGATTCCACATAGTGAAAACATTATCATATTTACTACACATATCTTCATAAAATTACTTGTATAAAAAAATCATAAAATTATTTCAAACAACAAATTTCTGAATAACATTGCCAACTAGATTCTGTAATTTGAAATTTCAATCTAAAGTAAAATTTCTAACTCATGTCACTTAACAATCTAAACATTTTTAACTCAAACAAATCATGCATTAAAAAATTAATATTTAAACATCAAAAGGGGGAAAAAACCTCAAATGAAAAAAAAAAATTTAATAGGGTCCAATGACCCCGTAGGACTCCATGTGACTCCGCCACTGTCTACACAGTTGGACAAGGCTTCATTGAAAATCAAGAATTGTTGATGTGGTTGGAAAAAAACTTCTTATGCAACATTTTTGGAGGAGAATTTATTTTTGAAATCGATAAAGTGAGGACGATTGAAAGCTTTCGAATGAGAGACAATCCAAACATGATGTTGAAGATATATATAATATAATAAAGAATATATATGGGGCCCTTAGTATTCTAATATTTCCAAAGTAGAATCCAATTACTTGATTATTATTCCCACGCAAACAACATTTGCAAGCCAATTGATCAAAATGAAAATGTACAGACCAAATTGAATGCAAGATAAACAATGATGTTTAAAAAAAAAAAAAAGCACTCCATAAGTCAATAGAAAACCCATATATGTATTCAAATTTTCAAGCGCCTCATCAATCAACAATAAGTTGTGTCTTGAAACTACATGTCAATTCTTAATTTGACCATGGATGATCATTATGCACCTCTAAAAAAACCAAAAACTTGTTCATAAAATACGAAGGATGATCTACTTAAAAAGCTCTCAATTTCTTTTTATGCTCTTAAGATCTCCATGTAGCTGAAAAATTCTAGTAGAAGTGTAGAGTATTCTGAATTCTTTACCAATCTACAACCCATGTATAGGTTTTAATACTCTAATAATCAATAACCCGTGTATAGGTTTTAGGGCCTGTTTTACAATAAATTGGGGGGTAAATATCACCATTAGTGCCCAACCTTTTAGGTTTTATACAATATTGTCCACATTCTTTTTTTTTTTTCATTCATGGATCTCCAACTTTTTATATAATAGTCGAGTTTCGTCCTTCCGTTAATTTTTCTGGCCATTTTTCCATTTAATGCATATAAATTACTATTTTACCTTTACATTCTCAAAATATTGGGACCTAAATATGAAAATTACCTTAAGTATAAAAACAAAACTGAAAAAGAAAAAAATTTAAAATTAAATAATTTTTAGAGAAAATAAATATTACTGAAAAATAAAAATATATAAAAATAATCTTAATTCTTTCCAACCCCACCCACCACGGCCTCTTTTTGTCATCCATAAACATAAATATGTGTGTGCGCATGTGCCATACATCAATTAATTTGTTAATTTTGACTATGATACTGATTGTTTTACCTTTTAAGTGATTATATAAATTTTATATGTTCTCAAGAAATATTTATAGCAGTTTTGGTAAGTAGCCCTCGCATTTTTCAGACCTCAAAATTTTATAAGGGTTAATTACACATAACGTTCCTAACCTTTCAAGTAATTATCGATCACGTCCCCAGTCTTTAATTTTCCTTCTAGGCGTCCTCAACCTTTTAAAATCGTTGCATCTAACGTCTCTGTGACGGAAACCGTTAATTTTCTTCCGTTAAGTAAAGGGTATTATCGTAAAATATAAAAAATAAATATTTTAATTTCTTTAAAAAAATGTGGGTGAGACACCCTCCTTTAGCAACCAAGGGCTACCCCACCCCCCTTTTGGTTGTCAGGAATAGCAGCCCCTGACTGCCATTTCTGGCAGTTAAAAAGGAGAGAGGATTCTCCCCCTTGTGATGTCGGAAATGGCAGCCCTTTGTTGCCATTTCCGGTAGCCAAAGGGGGGGTGTCTCCCCCCTTTCCCAGCAGTTTGTTTTCTTTTTTTTTTTAAATATTAAAATATTTATTTTTTTATATTTTACCATAATACCCTCAGCTTAACAGAAGAAATTGACTATTTCCGTCACAAAGACGTTCGGTGAACGAACTTAAAAGATTGCGGACGTCCAGAGAGAAAATTAAATGTTTTAGACGTGATCGATAATTACTTGAAAGGTGAGGACGTTAAGTATAATTAACCCTTTTTATAAATATTGTAACATATAAAATTTATATATGTCAATCATCTTAAAAAATAAAATAAAGGGTAGTAATCAGAATTAACAAATTGATTGATATATGACTCTTTTGGAGAGTAAAGCTGTAATTTATCATCAATTATCATATCATTGTTAGAAAAATATATTCACACCACATATTTAATAATTATACTATATTTTTATTAATGCGAAAATACCTAATCTTTGTTTCTTTTGTAGAATTTATGTAAGTTTTTTATTACTTTTTTCTTGAATTTTTGATTTAAGTATTACCTCATGTTCATAATAATGTGGTAGAAATAAGTATTTCTATCATATTCTTTCTTATAAATAATTAAATATAAATATTATTGCGCTAGACTTCTCTCTCGTGGGAAGTGAATTCATGGTGAATTGCAATCAGAGAAGAAAAAGATGCTAGGGCAAGCGAGCGGGCGAGGTAGGATATAGAATTAATATTTATTTTTATATTTTTTCGTTTTCAATAATATTCATTTATATATTTTTTACTTTTTCAATTCCCTATTTTCAATTTTCTTTTTTATATATAGGGCAATTTTCACGTTAGTTTCCAGTCTCTTGAGAATATAAGGGTAACGCCATTTTATACGGTCTAAATAGCATAATGGACAGAAATTTGATTGAAGGACGAAACTTGACTAATATATGAAAGCTTGAGGACTTACAAACTCAGAAAAAAGAATGAGGATAAAATTGGGTAAAGAATGCAAAGAATGCAGTCTCCATTGAGTCCTCTGATCATGCTTGCAAAGAATGCAACTTCTGTAGTTAAACTGAACAAAGCTTTCTTTGGCACAAGCACTTTTCACGCGGAAACTCTTGTAAATCGACACTCCGTTTCTTTAATTCAAACTGCCTCAAAACCCATTGCAAAAACCAACAAACTTACTGTGTATTACAACACCCAGATAACGAAACATGGCCAAAATGGTAATATTAAAGAAGCGGAATCGATTTTCCGTCGCATGCCTTTTAGGAGCACTGTTTCTTATACGGCGCTGCTCACTGCATATGCTCAAAATGGTGAAATCAGGAAAGCCCGAGAAACGTTTGATGAAATGCCCCAACGAAATATTGCCTCATGGAATGCGATGATCACTGCTTATGTCAAGAATGAGAAAAGATGTAATGGGATTGATGAGGCGTACAAACTATTTTTAAGAATGCCTGAGAGAAATGGGGTGTCCTACGCTGCGATGATCACTGGGTTTGTTAGTGCGCGCAGGTTGAATGAGGCTGAGAGATTGTACAGTGGAACACCTTTGAACTGGCGGGATCCGGTTTGTTCAAATGTTCTTCTAAATGGGTATTTGAAAGCTGGGAAATTGGAGGAGGCAATTGTTGTGTTTAAAGGAATGGCAGAGAAAAATACGGTGTCTTGGAGCTCAATGGTGGATGGTTATTGTTTGGCTGTTCCCTGTTAATTCCAAAAAGTGCCAGCTGAATAGCAACTTGCGAACCGACGTGTAAAGCCTTATCACTTGGGGTTGATAAAACCCCTACATTAAATACAGAAGCGGTGGTTACCTGCCATATGTAGGGTTCAGGTGGTAATTAGTTAAAAAGTTGAAAGTTAAATCTCAGCTGATTTGACAGACATGTCGCTCTTGTGGACTAGCATTAATTACATGTAATCATTGTATTTATGCATAAACATACTTTAAATAGGTGGAAGAAAAGCAAAAAAGGGGTTCTGCTCCCTGAAAAATTCCATACTCCTTACCTTTTGCACATTTATTTTCTTTCATTTGATGCAAACATTCCTTCGCCTTTAGCATTCATTGTTCAAGTAAAATTCAAGTACAAGTTTCCCGTGTAAACAAATTTTGTTTATTGAGCCGAAGCTAAAATTTGACGTCAACAAATTTCAAGCAAAAAATAAAAAATAAATAAAAACTTATTAAAACTAAAAACTGCACAAATGAAATGGATGGAAAACGTGGTTCAAATTGTGATATGTTGGTTGGATGCTCAAGTTGCGAGTCGAAGATCTCAAGTTCAAATTACACAAACTTTATAAAGTTTCCTTCCCTGTGCTATCTTCCCTTTGTGTGTTTGTGAACATATATTTTTAAAAAAATGGAAATTGCAGCAAAACATATTAAATGCTAAAATCTATATATTTATATATAATTCAAGAGTTTTTCTTCTAAACCTTTTTCCAACTAAAACTTTTGGTCAACATTTCAGTTAACGTTTGTATTTTGTTATTTTATTTTACAAGCCTCTCACTCGTGTATTGCATGAGAAGACTCGTTCTAAAAAATTTCAATAATAATGAATAATAAAATATTGAATTGATACCCATCGTCGAATTTATTTAATATTGTTAGTTAACGGTGTATTAGTGCGTATCGCGTATGTACCATGATACTGTATTCGCTCAATACCAATTCAGATAAAAAATTTCACACTCATAAGAAAGTATCTACCCAGCATACCCTTTTAACCATATAATACCTCGTTTCCTCACATATTCTCTTAACTAGGTGATACTTTGTTTTATTTTGTGGAGATACTTATACTACCGCAATACTATTTTTGTCTAGCAAATAAAGAAAATGTAATCCTTAAAAAATTAGCATGACTTTAGAATAATAATTTTAATGATAAACAAAATATCAATATGACAAAATTTGTCATCTAAACTCGATTTATTAATAGTTATGTCTGAAATTAATTAATGTTTTTTTATCTTATATATATTTGAACAGATTTTTAGTATCTTAGGACTATCTGCAACATAAGAATATATCAAAGTAATTAAATTTGTATAATTAATAATTCCAAAAGAGTTGTAAGATAATGAGTTTAATTTAGTGCTAAATTATTGATTATTAAGAGTTTTTATTTTGGGTTTGTGTAATTATATATTCGGAAATGAAAGAAAGATTTGACAAATATTTTTGTAATTAAACATCCTCACTTAGAGGAAAATTTCTTGGTGAACATCAGGCGTTAGGTCATTGAGTAAGACAGGGCACATGGGGCCTGCCCTTGAACTTCATAGACCTATTCGACCTGGCAACCTAGAGACCACAAGGCTTAGTGAAGCTAGAGAGTTTTTTGATGTGACGGGAGACAAAAGAAATGAGGTTACCTGGTGTGCTATGATCAATGGGTATTTGAAAATGGGGTCTTTCAATGATGGTTTCAATTTATTTTTACAAATGAGAAGGGAAGGTGAAGTGGGAGTTGAACCTACAGTGGTAACAGTAATATTCGAGGCTTGTGGGAGACTTGGAAGATTTGAAGAAGGAATCCAACTGCATGGATTGGTAACTCATATGGGATTTGAGCTTGATGTATTCATGGGCAACTCTATAATTAATATGTACTCTAGGTTTAGTTTTATGGTTGCAGCCAGAAATATGTTTAACACAATGAAAATAAAAGATGTGGTTTCCTGGAATTCTCTTATTTATGGTTATGTTCAAGCTGGCAAACTCGAAGTGGCTAATGAACTCTTTGAGAAGATGGAACCCAAGGATTTAGTTTCTTGGACAACCATGATCACAGGATTCTCTAATAAAGCTTTAACCAAAAACTGCATCGACTTATTTAACAGGATGCCTGAGAGAGATGATATTGCTTGGACTGCTCTCATTTCTGGATTTGTGAATAATGAAGACTTTGAAGAAGCTATCTATTGGTTCATTGATATGCTTCGAAATGCTGTCAGACCGAGTCCTCTTACTTTAAGTAGTGTGCTTAGCGCCTCAGCTGGTTTGGCAATTTTAAATCAGGGTATGCAAGTACATACCTATGTTTTGAAAATGAATATGGAGACTGATTTATCAGTCCAAAATGCCCTAGTCTCTATGTATTCCAAGTGTGGAAGCTTAGATGACGCCTACAGGATATTCAAATCAATCAGCGCACCCAATATTGTTTCCTTCAATTCCATGATTACTGGGTTCGCCCATAATGGATTTGGAGAAGAAGCAATTCGATTATTTAGGCGTTTGGAGAATGGAGGATTGGAACCAAATGAAATTACCTTTCTTGGCCTCCTATCTGCTTGTACCCATGTGGGACTAGTAGAAGAAGGATGGAAATACTTCAGTTCTATGAGGCCTTTATATAAGCTTGAACCAGGGCCTGATCATTATGCTTGCATGGTTGATCTTCTTGGTAGAGCTGGTTTGCTTGACGAAGCGGTAAATCTGATAAAGTCAATGCCACTTGAACCCCATTCTGGCGTTTGGGGTTCCCTTCTTGCTGCAAGTCGAGCTAATACACGTCTTGATATTGCAAAGCTTGCAACTGAACACATTTTAGAACTTGAGCCAAGTAATGCAACTCCATATGTGGTTCTGTCAGATATATATAGTCTTTTAGGGAAGAAGAAGGAAGAAGAACAACTCAGATTGGCGAAAAGATTAAATGGGATAAAGAAGAGTCCAGGTTGCAGTTGGATTCTGTAAAGAACACAGTTAATTTGTTCCTGCCAGGAAATCGATCCCATATAAATTTCGGAGAGATCAAAGTCACACTGTCGACTATTTTGTATGAAATGAAACATTTAATTGCATAGACACCGATTGGCATTTGGCTGCTACCACCTTGAGACACTATGACATCAAACAGATTGGATTCTTTCAAGATTGGTTTGAGTATCACCTAAAGCCGTATTTGGTTGTGTTCTTAATATAGTATCCATTGCTTGCTTTCTTAGAAATTTGGCAAGTGAAGGAACTCCTTCAGAGGCTTTCCTTTCATGTTTTTATATATGTCTAACTTTCGAGGACCCAGATGCCGCTATCTTCAGTTTGCAGTAGTGGTGATGCTGCTAAAAAATCTGCAGACTATTCTCTTATGGTTGTTTGTTGTTGGTTTTTTGGTATTAGTGTAGTAGTAATTTGGAGTATGGGAATTAGGATAAGTGGAGGATTAGAGAAATAGAATTTTTTTAGTATGTAATGGGATTCAAAATTTTTTCTCAAAAGTTTCTCTCAAAATTTTCACTCAAAATTTCATACAAATTTTCACTCAAGATTTCTCTTTTACCTCAAGTTTTCTCATTACACAAGATGGATACTTGCATCCCTACTTATAGGAGTAGAATGGCAGTGGCATCCACCAAATTGTGGCCAAAATCATTTCTACTATAACTTTCCTATTCTAGGCTTTTCCAACATTAGCATGCAATCTATATTTTTCTAGATTTCTACTAATTCTTGAATTCTCTCGATTTTCTTAAGAAATGGGCATTACTTTTCACTTATTGAAATCTCTAAAAATGTGCACCATTTTCTTCATTTGTCCATAGTCGCTGCAAATGCCTGTCCTAACAGCCTGAATATTTTATGATCATTCTGCTTGAATTGTTCCTGACTTGTATGGCACATGCAGTACCATGTGAACCGTCCCCAAGATCAGCAAGCTTGTGCACGTCAAGCCTCAGGTATGAGAATTCATGCCGGTGACAATGGATAAACGGAGAAGGTAGAGCATATATAGTTGTAACTTTTGATTAGTCAATTCATTTTGCACTGTTCTCTGTAATACAGCCATATGTTTTGCAAGACTTGTGAATTTTAGAGAGAGGTGGAGAGCAGAGTCATATATTCTTGCAATAAGATATAAGAATGTAAGAATGAGGAAAGTTCAAATGTCGTTTAACACTTGCTTTAACTTGTTGGATTGTGACCATAGCATTCATTTTCACTGGTATTTTGAAAAGTATGAAGCGTGAAAAACATTAGTACAAAGTTTTGAGTCTAGGTATGTGCCCCTAATGCTTTAATGTGTGATAAAAATATGATCAATACATGTATGATGAGACATTAACCATAAGTCTCTCGGCGAGTTTTTTTAAAACATAGATTTTGACTTTCGTGGTATCAATTTTCAATAGAACAATCTTATTTACTAAAGTATTTCATTAACAAGTCTTTAGAAGATTTTTCTAAAACATAGGTTTGGACTTTAATTTTGTATCAATTTTCAATAGCAGCGATCTTCTTTCGTAAAGTTTCCTGGTTATTAATCACTCTAACACACACACATTATTATTATATATTAAAAGTGTGAATATCTGAAAAATTTTCTATTTCTTATTTTGTTTGCTAGATAATAGAATAAAGGGGAAAATATTGTAATTTTAAATTGGCGTAGTTGTCAAAATGTATACTATATGCATGTCAAATCTAAGATCTCAACTTGAAATTTAATGAAAGCTAACTTTAAAGAATTAATTATAAATGTCCGTTTCAATATAGGTGTTAAAAGTTATCAGGTAAAAGTTTTAATTTTTAGTTTTAACATTTTCCATCAATAACATATGTTCATACTTATTTAGTTAGTTCCAAATTAGTAATAAATAACAGAATAAATGTAGAATAAGAGAAATTAATATTGAGAGTGCAAAATGTGTTATGGAAGCACTAAAACACACCTCAAATCCAGAAAAATGTTACAAAATTAAAAAAAAAAAAAAAAGCGGTAAAGGTTGGCGTTGACATAGGTATTGAAAAGATATGCAAATCTAGCAATTTCATGAACTATATGGATTTTAAGGCTACTCTAATCTACCTTGAACGGTCACAAGCTAAAAATCTAGCTCACAACATTGAGCGCTTAGTGGGAGGTATATTACCTGCTTTAAAATTTCGAGGATTATAGAAAATTCAAAGTCAATGCTAAAATTAGAGAAAAATTTTGAAACTAACAAAATGTATTTTGTCTTTTATCATTTACATAAGACATAAGACATACGATGAAGATGCTTATTACTAGGGTCATTTTGACAAAAAAAATATTTTTTGACCATATAAATAATTGCAAAAAAAAAATTTAACATATAAATTAGTATTAATCTATATTTTTGGGACACCGCGATGTCTACGGCTAGCTCTGGTCCCACTTATTACTATTACTAGTTTACTAGTCTAATTAAAAGAAAACAACATTCAACACCAGCCCCCACCCCCTCCACAGCCCCCGCCACCATAACAGCTGCCGCTATCCCCGGTGATGATAGCGGATTCAACAATTGCTGCTGCTGCTAGAAAAAGTAATTGATTATCATTTATTCCCCGACTTGTGTAATTAGGTAACATCTTTCTCGAGTCCACCGGTCGACGCTGACCGTCGAGGATGGGTTTTAACAGTTCTCTTTTCGCAATCATTATTTATATGAGGTTTGTCTCTTCTATGCTTCTTTTTGCTCTCATTGTATCCAAAACAACTCAATATTTGACTTACTGCAGTCAAGAAGCTACTAGCAGTTAGCATACACGACGCTCTTCCGATCTCTTAAAAATGACAAAATATAGTAACAGAGACTAAACTAAAGAAAAAATAAGAAAATATTGAATGGATATGAAACTTACCTCCACCCATGATTAAAGCTTTGCACTTACAAAGCAAATATATGATGCAAGATGATCTTTTAATCCACGTCCAACCTTAAAATTCTGTAGAAACAATGAAGACACACTTGATCAAACTTGATTGGTTGGCGTGATCGATAGATAATAAACGTTACATCATAATGACACTTCAAAAATAAGAAATGGGTCGATAAATAAGACAAAGGAATAGGTATGCCAAACTAGAGCTACGATGATATCAAGGCACTATATCACCGCCACTCGACAACAATAGGACCGAAATTACTGGTAGTAGTAGAAGAAGATTAGATTAGATTATAGCCCAAATTCCATTCCAATATATACATTAAACTTGTTCGTAGTAGTTTTATATATATGTAGCAGTAGCACAAGTAGGTCTTCTTGTCAAATTGGATAATTAATGAATTGATTTATTTTCTTACATGAATACCTAATGGATTAAAATCACTACAAGATATAGGGGCAATTGGGCAACAAAAGTCGTCGTTGTAAGGGAAAAAGTCACGGCATTTACTCTATTGACGCGACATGTCACTGCAAGAAGGTCGCCAACAGGACCGCTTCTGTAGATCATTGGGCGCGACTACACTCTATAGAAACGACTTTGTCCCCCCTGTTAGGTGAACCTATAGCCCATGCTCATAGTGTTCTAGGAACAAATGTGTCGTTCCTATACGCGTCGCTTCTGTTGTTTGAACCTATAGCTAGTAAATACCAAGGACATTTTCGTTCCTATTGGTGTCAGTTCACTTCTATAAACTACACACCATTCAAATTGCAACAAGATTCTTCGTCGTTTCAATCGAGCATGAACTTAAAACATGTTAACCGATTTGCACAACTTGTTGCCAGTAAATGGTGAATAAAATTGGTATAAAAATATTGCAAGCCAATTTTTTCATTTAAAGCAAAAGATGCATTATCATGATATAGCAAACAAACCAAACCCAAAACAAATTCATTGTTCTTCGAGTTTGGAACAAAGTGTACACTAGCAAGTTTGTTACACAACTAAACTCGAACAAAATATCAACAAAAATGGCTTGCTAACAAAAGTAAACCGAAATTTAGCTTGAACACCCGAGGTCCCCACCCTCATCATTAGCCTTGGTGTTAGATCTGGCCACCTCGTAGTCCTCCGATGCCAACCCAGCATTAGTTGTTAGTCGAGCAATTATCTTCTTCATCTTGAGAACCTACTCAAGTAGAAAAATAACAATTGTATTACTAGTCAAGCTATTGGCAAGATTTCCGTAATGTACAAGGATGTCAATGTTGCATAAAAATATAAGACTGTTTTGTGAATCTGAGGCACCAATGTACATAGACATTCAACCAACAACCATCTTGAATTGCCCCTTTTACAACCTTTACTTAACTAATACAAACAAGAACCCAATTATATGCCAAAAAAAATTGCCAACTCACAGTTTACAATGCAAAAGAATAGCTTAAAAGCAATGCATAAAAGTAAACAGATTAAAGACAAGAAAAGATTATAAAGATTATAGACCTCTAGTAACAAAAATAGTTCAACAAGTATCTAATTAAAATCCCACATCTAATATCTGAAAGTAAATTCACACAAAGCCACCATGACCGGAAAGACAAAATAGGCTCATTAGAATATCAAAGGATTCCATGCAAAAAAGCCAGGCAGCCAAGAAAACCATGATTCAGGTAACCAAATATTGCATGATCAAGATGGGTAAAATAGTGTGTAATATACTGCTGATCACGTTAAGAATATGCTTTGCAGATCTGACTACTATCTCATTGGAACAAAGATCCCACAAGTGAGGTAGATGTTTGGTCCCTTCCACAACCCATAGAAAAAATAAAACAAATTAGCCACTCAATTGGGCATACATTAAATAGTGAAAAGGCTTGACAACTTACAAGATAAATCAAGGGCTTCCTATAGGAGATGTATGAATTAATTCACGAGAAAATGGTGACAAAGAAGGACATAACAAAACCATCAGGAGCTCATTCTTACTTTTCCAAGTTGATTCCGTGCCATATTAAGTAGAATTTTCTTGAGTTCCTTTATGTATCATTTTAGAAGAGACAAGCAAAAACTTCACTCGTTAACTTTACGTGTCAAAATGAAAGAAATTTTTGGAGAAAAACCATATTTTACCACTAAAAGTGGGAAGATTTGGTTACTTATCCAAAAACAAAAAACAAGAATTGAAGTATTTAATCGGCCCATTATGTAGTTTAACAGTACCCCCCCCCCCTCACAAAACACATAAAAAAAACTCTTCACCTTTTTTTATCTAGGAACTCTAAATTTAGAAGGTTAGAATTACAACCTGACATCCTATCAATATGTTTCAAGTATTATCCATAAAAAATATATCCCTACTTATCTAAACATATCCAGGAAACTTTTCAACTGATTCACCCTTGTGATCAATTCAATATTCACAATATTCTGGAGATCAAATCATATCATAAGTAACACACTAGAAATGCAAGCATATTTTTCCCTGTTCAGAAGGTAAAACTAAGGACATTAGGGCCCTGTATCAAGAACAAAGAAAGATGACCCTATTGCCACTGCCTCAGCTCTAACCACAACTATTAATCAGCCATAAATCAAGCAACTAAAAATGCTTACATGGATAGTTATTGAAAAGGCACTGATACTTGTGTACTAAATCCCGAAGAAAAAAAGAAAAAAGAAAAAAAATGTAAAAGCAATTTACTTCATAGGTCTTGATAAAGTAGGCTGATTCCAACTATACATATGCAGGTCCATTTCATTTCTATAAAAATGAAATCTCTTAAATATTTACTTCATTTTTTATGAATATCAAAGAATTTCTTATAATGCAACAAAAGTAACTAAATATTGAATACCAACCAAATGAAACGCCAAAAAGTTAAGAACTTTACCAAGCAAACATTATCGAAGATAATCCAATTGTGTCTTCACACCTAAGATAACCAACAACAAAAGGAAAAAAATCATTAAAATAGATCAGAATCACTGTAATGAACTATAACAGAGGAATGGAAAAAAAAGGGGACCCGACTCCGAAGAGGAAAATCAATCAACCCCATATGGCCCATTTAAAAAAAAAATGGAAATGCAAGAAGCAACCAAGATCCAACAGAAATTCGTCAAGTAGACACGCACAAACCTTGCTGTGTGCAGAGAACCATAGGAGAATAACTGGTGATGACTTTTACGCCCAAATCTTCCGCTTATTCCACTAAATAAGAAACCAAAAATAACATATCTTTGACAATCTCACTAGAATCTAAACTAAAAACAAGGTTGTAATCATTTCTCTTCCTAAGAAAACAAGAATTACATAAACATTAAGTTGAAACAGATCCAGAATAAATCATCAAGAAATCGTAATTTTGCCATGCCTATCTATTTAGGCTTTCTCGGGTATATGATTGTTCCTGAGAAGCTAGATGACCGCAGGCCTCCTTGAGCGCAGCCGCCAGCGACTCCATTTTCCGCCGGAAGCTCTGCTTCTTCTCACTCAGATTCTTCAACGAAGGATCCGCCTCTCTAACCGCCGTCACGGGCTGCATCACGTGCTTCTCCATAAACGAACCCATAACCTCAACAAAAGAAAGAGGGGTGACGGAGCAAGCTGCGAGAAAGAGGGGTGACGAAGCACCATCCGCGGGTATTGTTTGCCTGAGGGACAGATCGCCCGAACGAATAAGCAACGATGATGGTCGGCTGATTAAGAGAAGAAGAGGAATTAGGGATTGCCAAAGGAGATTGAAATGGGAAGTAGGTTAAATACACAAGGCAAACACTCGTTTTTTTCTTAATTCCAAATGGGCCAAGTAAAATGGGCAAGGTCCAAGTTGCCGCGACTTTCCCTTTTATTGAGACGGCAACTTCTCGTCTCGGTAAACCAAACGCCCCATTGAGGCGACCGGATTGGTCGTTGCAATACCATATACTTTCTGAAGCGACTTTCACGTCGTTGTAATAGGGGTCGCCCCCATTGCCCCTACTTCTTGTATAGATCTTGGTAATTCCTATTTCATATGTATGTATGTATGTGTGTGTGTATATATATATATATTATGGTTATCCAAAATTAATTTAGATATATTGTTTTAAATTATAAGTCTAAATTTTAACACAAACTAAAAATATAATAAGAATAATAAAAATAATATACCATCAATATAGTTATGATTATCCATACATGGTTAATGTAATAATACATACTACTTCCATCCCAAAAAGATGGCCATATTCCTTCTTTCACGTAGATTAAGAAAAGTTCATTTAATAGTATTGGAAAAGTAAATTTTATCATAATTTATCTATTATACCCTTTGATTTATTAATTTTTTCGCTTTAATAATTCTATTTTTTTGATAACCATACACATTAAAGAAGGATATATAAGAGAAATAATATTTCAACTACTTTTTAAAAAGGAAACTAGACCACATTTACGGACAAAAAAAGAAATGTGGACCATCTTTTTGGGACAGAGGTAGTATTATTGATTAATTAACGATGAATCTAATCTAATAATTGACATAAAAACATTAATTCATTTTAGGTGGATTTATTTATCATAGTTATTATGGTTAAACAAAAAAGAATTATATATTAAATTTAGAGTTCCATCTTCAAATATCAACCTAGAAGAGCACCGAAGGCCATTATATGTCCACTACTATATACCCTCGCAAGATGATGACTCATTATTAGAGTTGACCAATCTTGTAATATGTGCAATTGTTTTTTGAATCTTAAGCGAACGCAATTACTCATTGAAATTTAATGGACTTCAATATCATATTAAGATTTAAGATTTCATCTTAAAATGTCAATATAATTAATTATAATAGCGTTACTACTACCTCACTCTCAAAAAAAAAAAAAATTTCACTATTTCATTTTCGTCCGTCCCAAAATGATAGTCCACTTACCTTGTTGAACATGTATTTAATGTTTTTTTCTATATGTGCACTCAATTAATTATTGTTATTCAACAACCTATGCATTGAAAGTCTTTCAAACAATTAATGAGATATAAGGGTATATATGAAAAAATAAAGTAAAATTTAATGTTTCAACTATATCAACTATTATTTCTTAATATATGTGAAAATAACTACTAGACTATCTTTGTGGAATAAATGTAGCATTATATAAAGTTCAATAGTTGAGCCAAAAATTTTCTCACTTAAAATTTCAGCTATCATCCTGTGTAGGCCTGCAAATTTTGTTAATACTTTTTTTCTTTTAATTTCTACCTTGAGAACATGCAAAAACTAACTTGTAGTGCTTGTCTTGAGAATATATTCGGGTTTTATAATTAGCTTTTGACTTGGAATTGTAAAGCTTTTACTGTAAACTTTCATTAAAGAAAATCAACCATTTTCAAATACAATGAAATAAAATGAGGAATATTATCAAACCAAAACCTATCTGATTGCGATGATATCGCAAACTGAGCTAATTCATGGGCAACGACGTTATATTCCCGTGAAATATGCTTGCATGTTAAGCAACCGACATCCTCCATAAGACAACGAATATGACGATATATAGGAGCTAAAGTACACATTGACTCTGGATTCGCGATACCATGCACCACACAAAGAGCATCCACCCGAATTTCCTCTATACCCATGTTCCGTTCTCGTAGTAGTTGAACCCCCAACCTGCATTCAAGCGTCTCTGCCTCTTCCACCGAGCATTACCTGACTAATTAGACAACAAACGCCTATAGGATTAGATGATCTTTCCTCACAACCCCTCCCAACCCGACTCCACCCATACCCACCGCTGCATCCGTGGCCAAAAAACCCTGTCACGCACAGGATTCGTAAGTGGCACAACAGCTGCCCTTTCCACATCCTTAGCCTGTTGCCTTTGTTCATCATGATCTCTCCTATGTTCGTCATGGTACGCTGTCAAATATTGTAAGCTTTGATCATACACAACCACTGAGCACTCCTTTAAAACTTTAAACATCACATAATTTCTAGCTTGCCAAATAGCTCACAAGATCATACACAAATTTTCCTTGCACTCTTAGTTTAGCAGACACAAAATGGCAGCCACCAACTCTCTAATATATCAAAATGTAACAAAGGCTTAATGACTTTCCACACTACTAAAAAACTGGCTTTCAGCGACGGAAAATTCAGTCATAAAAGCATTGATTTCAGTCGCTAAAGGTCAATACCGACAGACGAAAGGCTGTTGCTGAAGGTCGCGTCGCTAATGCCTTCCGACGGAATTTTTTTGTCCGTCGAAAATTTCTGACGACCTCATCCGTCAGAAATAATTTCCGACAGATTTCTTCCGTCGGAAATTTCCAACAGAAAAAATCAGCCGTCGGAAATTTCCGACGGAAACAACCGGCCATTGGAAATTTCCGACGGAAGGCTCGTCGTCAGAAATTTCCGACGAACATGACAAAATTAATTATTTAATATTATTTTAAATGACCTGGCCCATTGCCCCATGGCTTACCCGACCCACTCGCCCGTGCCCCCTCCCATTATAGACCTGCTACCTGATCCGACCCGTTGGCCCGCAACCGACCCATGAACCTGCGAAGAATTAATTTCTACAATATGTGGATGTGAAGTTTCGAACCCCTGACCTCAAGGTTGGGGGATGAAGTCCCAACCACTAGGCCGGCGCACGTTCTTGTTGTTTTATTGCCTCAAATTATATATAAAGTATATTCTCGCGGATTTTAAAATTATGAATATATTTTATATTCTAAATTTTATTAGTATTTAATTTAACTTTTTATTATATATTTAAATATATTTCATTTAATTTAACTTTTTATTACATATTTATATTCTAAATTTTATTTGTTTGTGTGAAAATTAATGTAATGCTTTTCATGCAGATTGAGATGTTCATATTTAATGTTTACTATTCCATGTCACTGATGTCCTTTGTGAGATTCTTTGTGCCCGTTGTTGGTTTCCTTTTTTTTTAATTTTTTTAACTTTGTCGCATTGGCATATTTTTTCTTAACTTTAGTTTGCATTTTTAATGACGGAGTCGAAATATAAATCATTTTCTATTATATCGGTTAACATATCTAATATATTTTTAACAATAGCTTTGTGTATATTAAAACATTTATTTGATAAAGGGGCATGGGGGAGGGATAACTAAAAAAATTTCTTCAAATTTTTTGGAAAAAATTTTAGTGAACAATATTTACAAAGAATGAAAAATTTCAAAAGTTGCAAAGGATAATCAAGAGAAAGCGTTTCGTCGGAAAACTCGGCCCTTGAAAATTTCTGACGGCAGCGTTCTGTCGGAAAACTCGACCCTCGGAAATTTACGACGGCAGAGGTCGGCCGTCGGAAATTTATCCGACGGACAAAAGTGGACATTGAAAATTTCCGGCGGCCATTTACTATGCCGTCGGAAATTTCCGACGACCAATAGCTGCTGTCGGAAAGTTTCTCATGGCCGGAAGTGGCCGTCGTAAAGTTTCCGACGGACAAAAAGTTCCCACAGAAACTTCCGATGATTTTTTGCCTGTCGCAAGTTTCCGACGGATCCGTCAGAAATTTGCCACGGATACTGTTCCGTTGGAAAAAGTCAGTCGCTGACGGGCAGATTTTTAGTAGTGCTAGTATCCTCAATGCTGCCACATGGCCTTCACCCACTTGCAAAGTCCAAAAACATGACAATTCAACTCTACCCGCCCACACCAGACACAGCAAAGAGAATTGTGCACATGATGACTCCTAAGGTTTTCCCCCAGTATTGCTGCCTTAGCTAAACGCCACATGAAAACCCTGACCTTCAGAAGAATAATCAGCGCCCAAAAGGCTCTCCACATAACTGTAGAAGTGTGTGACAAACCTGGTTGTTGCGCCCTGTACGTTTCCTAAGACAAATAGTATCCACTTCGGACCGTATATAAGCCATTCGGATTTTAGTGCCATATTCAATTGTCCATCTCCGTATGATGCCCCAAAGAGATAGAAAGGATACAGTCCGCATCAACCGGCCAAAGTACACATCGTGAATCAAACTTTCATTCCACTTGCCTTCCTTCGTGATAAATTCTCCACCAGTTGGACCCCACTGGCTGGAGATGAATTAACATGGCGAATCAAGTTTGGTCGGGGTATTCAAGGATCATGATAAATGTCAATGTTTGTACCCGAACCAACGCAGCAACGAACTCCTTGTTCAATCACCTCTCGACCCCACAAGAGGCCCTTCCAAAGATACGAAGAGCCCTGTCGATATCCCGTGCCTTCAAAATATCCCAATGAGGAAAGTATTTGGCTTTCAAAACCCAAGCTGCCAAAGAGTTAGGGTTGTCCATAAGCCTTCATACTTGCTTAGCCACGACAGCTTTGTTAAAACACACAAATTCTAAATCCCAACCCATCGTGAATTTTCCTAGAACACATATCCTCCCATTTCACCCAAGCCATTCTTCACTTCTCACCATTAACTCTCTACCAAAATCTCAAAATTAAACTACGAAGATCATTGCATAATGCATGGGGAAATTTGAACAAACTCATGAGGTACATCGGTGTAGCTTGAGCCAACAATTTAATCAACACTTCCTTTCTAGCAGAAAAAAGGAGATTCACCATCCATCCCATCATCCTTTTGTAAACCCAGTCTCGGATATAATCAGAAGTCAGTCTCTTATTCGGTTCCACCATATCCAAAAGACCAATAAAGATCATGGCTCCCAGAATGTTGCAAACCAAGCCTTCTTTCCAATGACAACTTCTCATTTGTTGGGGTATTGGGGCTAAAAGTCACGGCTGTCTTCTCAAAGTTGATTGTTTGCCCCGAAGCTGCCCCGTAATCCCTCAGGACCACAAGTATAGCACATGTTTTAGCTGACTGTGCCTTAGTAAATATAATGGAGTCGTCCGCGAAAAAGAGGTAATTGATTTTAGACGCTTTCTTACTTACTTTCAACCATTGGATGCGCCCCTCATGCTCCGCAACCCAAATGCACCTGAAAAACTTTTCGCACATAACAGAAACAAATATGGTGACAAGGAGCAGCCTTGCCGGAGTCCCCTGCCAGGATACACCCTTCCACAATACTCATCATTCACTCTAAAATTGTAAGAAAAGGTAGAAATGCAATCATAAATTATATTTATCCATTTCTCAGGAAAAAGCATCTTTCTCATGACAGAAAAAAGAAAATTCCACTCACCCTATCGTAGGCTTTGCTCATATCGAGCTTGAGAGCCATAAAACCCACCCATCTCCCTTTTCCCTAGACATAGAGTGAAGAAGCTCAAAAGCAATAATGGCATTATCTGTAATTAAACGACCGGATACAAAATCACTTTGATTAGAAGTAATGAGATGATCCAATACCTGCCGTAGCCGATTCATCAATGCCTTGGAGACAATTTTATAAAGAGTGTTGCATAGACTAATAGGGCGATATTCTGATATTCTTTTCGGGTTTTTTTTTCTTTGGAAGCAAGACGATTGCAGTATCATTAATCTCTTTGACCGATCTCCCCTCATTAAGGACTTCAAGACATGCTTTTACAACTTCCTCCTTTATATCGGCCCAATGAGTTTGATAAAAAACCGCATAAAAGCCATCTACCCCCGGGGCCTTAAACGGTCCCAAGCTCTTCAGAGCTTTTGAGATGTCATCCTCATCAAAATCCCTAGCCAACAGCTCAATAGCATCAGTGTCCAAACAAGTAGTAACACGTCTAAGAGCTCTATCAATGGCCTCTTGCGTTGGTTCTTGACTCCGAAACAAATTCCCAAAGTATTCTTCAATATGAGCCAACAAATGCCTCTTTTTTGTAATCCACTAATTAATGCTGCCCTTCAACCTATTAATCATATTAATCATGAAACTTTGATTGGCTTTCTCATGAAAAAAAGTCGTATTCCTATCCCCAAATTGCAGCCACTCAACTTTGAACCTTTGTCTCCAGAAAGCTTTCTCTCGGCCCTGTAAATGCTCAATATCTTTTTCCAACTCCCTGATTTCAGCCATTTGTACGGCTGGATTTGTATCAAATAAGAGTTGAACTCGTTTTCTTTTCTAGATCGGAATCCATACGGCACCCACCAAAGCGGTCACAACTCCGATTCTTCAAACCCCTTTTACCTTTATCGACTCTACTTTGCACCGCCCCAAAGACATTATTTCCTGGGTCCCTGGCATCATACTTAGCCCACAAAGTCAAAACCACATCCTGATACCCATCCTCTTTCGTCCAAAATGATTCAAACCTAAAAAACTTGCGAGAATAAGTGAGAGGACACTGCTCTAGCCAGCCTTCAAGGAATAATACTATTGGTCTATGATCTAATGCTGTATAAGATAAATGCTCAAATCTCGCCTGTGAAAATTTCATATGCCAATCACCATTGCCACAAATCTATCCAATCGAGCCTGAATGAAAGCCTCTCCACCCCTCCTATTATTCCATGTAAGCATAGGACCACGGGAACGCTCATCAGAAAACTCGCAATCCCATAACGCATCTTGAAAATCCCTTATCAACCCAAACAACCTCTCGCCCCCACCCACTCTCTCATTCCCTTATGTAGTCTCATTAAAGTCACCCCCTCCCCCAAAAAAAACACATGGCCAACTCCCTTGATCTCTCAACCTTCTCTATAAAAGGCGGTGAACCTCCATACATATCCATCGTTCATAGTAACAAAAGCATCAATATGGCCTCTAGAAAAAGACCTCACCGTCGTATCCCAACGGTCCTGCCAGAGAAGCATAAGCCCCACGCACCGTCCCTCACTGTCTACAATGAAATTATTTGCAAAACCCAAATTCAATCTCAAGTCAAATGGCCTAACACCACATAGCCGAGTCTTGGACAAAAAGACTAGACTGGGGGAAAAGTTTGAACTAACCTTCGAACTTCAGCCACCCTACAAGGATTCCCCAAACCCCTACATTCCAACTAATGCAATTCATTGAGCTCGACGGTGTTGCCTAGCAAGGCTTGCCGATTTGCTAAGAGACTCATCATCATCTCCACTTCTACATCTGACACTTCCCTGCCGACCCCGGCCTTAAGTTTCTTCTCCACTCCCCCTTCGATTCCATCACCACTCAACTTTCTCTTCCCGTTTCCCCTCCCTGCACGTCCTTGAGGCGACGAGAGAAGAATGTCTCGTACCTTAGCCAAAACACCCCTACTTTAGGACTACTCCTACGCCTCCCAAATGTCATCTTTTCCATGCCCTTAGCCTTCCCCATGTTCGCCACTACCCCCTCCCTAGTACCGCCCCCCTTTACCTTTGAATTTCCATTGCCTAATTCCCTCACTTGACCCCAGCACTATTCCACTGCCCCTGAAAGTTTTTGCCACCCAGACCCCTCTCGTCAACACCCACTAATTCCCTCTGATTCTCCACAGCCAGTCCCTGATTCTCTCCACTTCCTGCCCCCTCTTTAGTTCCCCCACATTCTGCCACAGGCTGCTCCTTCTCCACCGACTCTCCACCACTAACATTTGCCCTGGAAACCACCACATCTTCTTTGCTAAGACTTGCCTTACCAACCCTCTCCAACCTGTGATGGTGTGTAGATGACACCTGATCAGAGGTGACCGCTCTACTGCTCGATGAAACATGAGGTCGACCACCCACACCTACGGTTGCTTTCAGCTGTTCTCCAAAACGCTTCTCGCCTTGCCTCAAATTGGTCGCCCTCTCTCCAGCGCAATCACAAATTCTGTGACCAATTAAACCGTATGTTTAATTGGAATCCGGAAACTTTCCATATTGCAACGGAACCGTAATCTTTTCGCCCAATGACTCTATAAATAATTTCACCCCACGTCTTAGCGGTTTCCCAATATCTA
This sequence comes from Nyctanthes arbor-tristis, assembly GCA_963692815.1. Classification (NCBI taxonomy): domain Eukaryota; kingdom Viridiplantae; phylum Streptophyta; class Magnoliopsida; order Lamiales; family Oleaceae; genus Nyctanthes; species Nyctanthes arbor-tristis. The sequence continues at coordinate 9,086 of CAVNYN010240988.1, read as the reverse complement.
TCTGAACCCTAATTCGAGGACTATTCCTCTCCGTATCCACCGCTAAGAGCTCACCCAGTTGTTCTCCAATGGCCCTCAAGTTCATCTAGATCGCACAAATCATAGGTAAGCGCAGCACGTGAATCCAGAACGGGACATAGTTGAATTGCATCCTATCATAATCACCGGTACAAGTCGGTTGTATTATTGAGAGAATTTGTTTATTAAACAACCATGGACCTCCTTGCAAGACCTTGTTCTTATCCATGTCGGACTCAAACAAGAAGAAGAAAGTGTTGTTATTAATTATCCATGGCTTCGACGTAGGAATTGTTAGCCGTTTTTTAAATCAAACGTAGCACAGATTCTAACCCTTTTTTGTTCATGCTCCTACTGCCAATTACCTTCCCAACCAAGGATGACTTCATACGGTCAAAACCCTTCCTCACTGTTTCATTAGTAATAACTACTCGTGGAGTCTCATCATCCTCAAAATGCAGCCCTATATATACAAAGTTTTGCAATCATATTGGAATCCATAATCAAAAGAAACATGATCAGAAACCCAGAATAAAACCCCACCGCCCACACAACGGAGGCAGATGGCAGGACGACCACTGGACGAAAACCCTAATCCTACTCTAGAGAGAGAAAAAGTTTTAAAGTTTAGATATATTAACACTCAGGTATAAGAAAAAAATAGGCTATAGTTAATAATAATTGCTTAAAAAAAATAAGGATTAGGGGAAAATTAAATTACAAAGATAATGGAAACTCTAATAAACAATTATCATACTTTAATAATTTTTAAAGCTAATACACATTAATTATCCTACTTTAATAATTCTAATTTGTTTGTAACCGTACACATTAAATAATGACATATAAGAAGACTTATAGTTTCAATAATATTTTAAAAGGAAATTGACATATATTTTGAGACGGATGTAAAAGAAATAAGGGACTATCTTTATGGAGTCGAGATAATATTATTTTTATCAATAAAAAATATATATTATTTCCGTGCAACGCACGTGGATAACACGAGTATTATATATTAGTTAATAGAGTTTTATATTTCTTCAATATGTGAATACATCCCTCAACAATAACAAGAACAGAATTGAAGGCAACTTCCCCACTTGGGTTTTTACTTTCATAGAACACAGCATCCACCGCCACTTCAACCTCCTCCACATCTGCCTCCACCTCCAGTATTGTCATCAAGCCCACCACTAGAACCAACTGCAATAGGGAGAGGGGAAGCTTACTTAAGACAATGATTGATTGAGACAAAAACTTTGGGAAAATGTAGCTAGATTTTTGCGTTGCACCGGAAGACATAATATAGAATTATTCAATATAAAAATAGATAAGTAAGAGTTCAAGTTTACTTAACATCAAAAAACAATCCACTGTATATTTGGTTTGTACTTTTAAAATAAATGAATAATCTCTTATACGTAGACCATCTTGATAAGACTGTTCAGGATAGTTGACAACTGTAAGTGAATTTCTTGCATCATCATTGTTGTATCCCTAAACATATCTTCATAGATGTTAGCGATTTTTTCAACCTCCTCCTACATTCATTTTGACAACTGTACGATTTTTAGGTCTTTGGGTGAAAAGTGATTTTTGTTTTAATGTGGTGAAAAAGTGAAGAGAGATTATAAGGAAATGAAAATTTATTATTTATAGAGAGTGTGTGACTGACATGAGTTTTGATTTTTTAATAGTGAAGAAAATAAGTCTCCAAAGAACAAGCACAACTGGTTTCTTTAATTGTACTCTAATGATGGAAGGGAAGCTTCAAACGTTACATAATCATAGAGTACCACAAAGTGCAAAAAAAGAGAAGAAACTCAATGGAGATAAAAGAGAAGATAGTGAACAAAAAAAAAAAAAAAGAAAAGAAAAGAAAAGAAAAAGACTGATATAGAATTGAATGCACCAAATTATCAAATCCGTGAGTAATGCTGATTTAAATTTCATAAAACAAAAACCTTTAGTCATAACATGCTTCAATTTATTATAACTAGATTTCCATCCGTGCGTTACACAGGTAGAATTCTAGAGAAATGTCATATATAAAATGTAGTGTAATTGTGTTTGCTAGAGTTGATGTCACAAAAAAAACTAAAATACATGACATGTATGTAGTTATGTGCATTCTACGTAGGCTAACTGTATGTAACGAATTCTCTATTTTGTATTTTAGCTGTTTCTACGAGCACGTTTCAACTCATATATCGAAACCTACATTACATATGTTAATGTAAAGAAGATCGGAAGAGCACACATTAAGACTGTAGCTTGTATTCATGAGACTTTATTTGATAACGAACACATATAGATGTTTCACATATACAAATAGGAGAAGAAATTAAAAGATACTAGTGCCACACCCATGCGTTGCACGGGAGGACTTATCCTAAAATGAATAAGCAAAACTACAACAGAACATGTTAAGGCTTGCTTCAAAGAATATAGATAATGGACGTAGCGAACAATTCAAATCACCCAAACTGATCTTGTCAAAAAATATTAATGATGGTCATAGGAAAATTTTCAAAAGCCTCTTGAAGGTTTTGTAACAAAACTTTCCATGTTGTGTGACGTGTATAGATGCAAGCCACATGCATATCATCCACGTTATGTATATTATAAATACACGTGACATGTATCCATACATACTATGTAAGATGATAGGTTTTGTTATAAAACCTTTGTGAGGTTTAGAAGAAATAAAGCAACAATTGATGCGAATAATCTGTCTAACAACATGCAAAAAAGTCTACAACAATTAAAGTCAACAATAACATCGTAGGCATATGACACATCCATCTGGTTTGACAAACTAAATTTATGCTCTTTTTTTGTGGGGGATAAAACTGAACTTATGCATGGTAGTTGTAAGTAAAGGACAATGACATATCCACCTTGTTTGGCAAACTAAATTTATGCATGTTAATAAAAGAAGCAAAGCAACTAATGACACAAACAATTGCCAACAAAAGAATAAAAAAGTCTACAGCAATTAGATTGATTTAATTTATTATGAATCATCAATTATATAACACGTTTTTTTGGAGGAGTTATGGTCAAATTTATTTATAGAAGAAACACAAAAAAAAAAAAAAAAATACCATGGCTAGGAATTACTGGTGACAACCTAAAGGAATTAAACTTAAAGAAAGAGCCAACAGCAAGACCATATAGTAATCTCAATACATGTTGGAAATACATGAGCAACATGAAAAGGAAAATAGGTCCACCTCAATGTAATTCATCTATGATGAAATTTCTCCCTCAAAAAGATTTTAAAAAAACTTTAAATGACATGGAGCACGAAATATTAATAGAAATCTCCCGTATAAGGAAAGATTAGAGCAACACACTCTTAGAGAAGATTTAGAACGCATTTTATGGCAAAAAGAATAATCAAAGAGATACCATGAATATCAAAAGAGGAATAGCGGAAGCTGAGGCTGCAAACCTGCAGAAGAACACGGATGAGAGAATAACAAAATTGGGAAAAAAATAGAATAAATAAATTTGCCAAAAATAAAACAAAACAAAATAAATAATTTGCCAAAAATAAAATATTCACCGCAAAGGACTGACCACAAGCCTTATCGCCATGCAAAGAGCGGAAAAAAATACAAAGAGTACTTAAATGCCTTTATATATTAATTAATAGATTTAATTGGTAATGTGTCTACTCAACAAAGATAATTGAGATCAAAATTTTTTGTTTAATGAAATCCAGCATTATAGGTCCCTCATTGTGTGCAACCTACACTAAAATCAAAGAATTATTAGTTGAATTTCAAATTAACTGATATTACGGAATGCATCCATGTCTTACAATTTATAATTTGATAATTAAAATCCTACCATTAAGAAACGTCACCTAATGGAAAGTTATAGTACATGTAATCTTTAGTAATCTAAATATTAAGAAAATATGTACATACGTCACTTGAACCCCATAGCAAAATAACCAAATATTTATTAATTTATATCAATAGTAGAAGACGGTATAGGAATATAAAAAGAGTTATAAAAAGATATGTTTAAAAAACAACTATTATTTTTACTCTTTGAAATAATAAAAATTGGAAATAGTTTATAGAACATACGACCGTGGAGGATTTTATTATCTCCCGCCGATCAGTCTTTTTTTTTTTTTTTGTAGACCAATTAATTTTTCAGAGAGTTCTGTTACAGTCACTCCTACATTATAAGAACTGGTGTACAAATTACTCAATTCACTATAACTGATGTCAAAAAACTGAATCCTCAAATATTGAAATATCATATTTAATTGAAGTCATAAGCCATATGTGAACAACTGCAATGATAAAACTATAAATACTATCCCACGAAGCTTAATACAATATATAAAAAAAGGAAATTTTAACTTATATTCAACTTGTAGAAAATTTTAACTTATATAAAAACTTAAATTTTAACCAGTAGAAAATACTCAACCATTCTCGATTCTCCATAGGTTGTTGCTTTTTGTTGACTTTACATAAATCATCCTAATTTGACAAACCTTAAAAATAATAATATAAATATCTAAGTTGCATAGTTTGATATTCTTCAAAATTATATAACTTCCATCACGCTTAGAATATTAACATCAATTTCTTCTCCATTAGATTTTTGAATACCTATGTCATTAAAGTAGCTATTTGATCACAGTAGCTATTTGGATAAGTAACGCTCGTGCAATGCACAGAGTAAACCACCAATGAATTGAAATTGAATTATATAACAATAATTATCGAGCGGCAATAAAATTAGAATGCACACATACGATACCTCAAGTCAACAACTTTATTTGAGTATTAAAATATGTGACTTATTTCAACTAATACAAATTTTAAAAATGTCTTTAAATATAATATTTGAATCTAGACCTACTATATCCTAGTCGGTCATTGACCCCGTGAACCCAGTCTTCAAATATCTTATAGTTTTCAATATTGACCCAGTGACTATACTAGATTAATGAGTTTCTGATCCAAGCGGTGGGCCATTGCTAACTTGGTTGCTAATTCAAGTATATGTGATTAATGATAATATTATTTTGATTGAAAACACGCGAAAATATTAATATATAAATGAAAATTGTTAACCAAAAAAAAGGAAGAGAGAGTTGTCACAATGGTTTAAAAGCTACTTCTTGACATGTAGGTCATAAGTTCAATCATTCACCGTTAGATTTGTAACAATATTTTCAAGAAAAGTGACAACCGCGCGGGCCTTGCACATGTTTTGATTTAGGAAATTATCTTTGATTGCAATTCCTTGTATGCAATAGAGTTATTGTAGTGTAATCATAAACTCAACCATAGTTTTTAATATTGACTCAGTCATTGATCCGGTAACTGTACTGGGCTAATGAGTTTCTAGCTCAACCAGTGGGTCATTGCTAACTCGGTTGCTAATTTAAGTATGAGTAACTATATCATAACTATATTTTTTCTTCCTCACACCACATTATAAAAACACCACAATTGAAAAATAATTTTTATAACTACACACTAAACTATTTTTCAAATGTCTCCCTGCCTCTTAAATATTTAATTTAATTAGATAATTATAGAAGGGATAAAGATTTTGGAAACCACAGCTTATTCATTTCATAACTCTTGGCAAAAAACAAATTGTGATTTTTGCATAAATTCTTAAGTCTCGAGAACGTGAACTTGAAGATAATTGTAAAAAATTATATTCTTCCCTATTGAGCTAATCCATGTTAGAGGAAGTTAATTAATATTCAAATAAAAGAGAAAGAAAAATATTCATATTCATGTCTATATAGGAATCCGATCCGGATTGGGGAATGTGTTTTGTTTTCGGTCTCAAAACGCTCAAACATTTTATACCTAAAAATGGTTATTTTCTTAGTTTTTAATTAAACATATATAATGGTTAAAAGTATTTCAACATCTTCATTGGGCAATCGTATCTTATAAACCAACACAGTGATATATACTATGAATATGAGCAAATTTGTTAATTCTGCTTTTTCGTATGAAATTATAGCATTTATTAATTTGATTCTTTGTTTCCTCCATAAATTCAATTTCGTAGATTTATAAATTTAGAGACGTTACAGACAAAATGGCTTAAAACATTGTAGAAAAACTGCCTTATGAATGGGGATAATAGTTGTTGGCGATTTATTTTGGTACAAAGTAAAGGAAAATTTTCTTTTCGATTCTTACAACTTTTTATTAGAAAAAATAAAATTGATTGATTAGAGTTTTTGTCATGCTTGTAGAAGGAAGAAAATATGAGGGGAAAAACAATTATGTTAAGAATGAGATGGTTATTTATTATTTTAATTTTGATCATTTAGTATATTTGAAAATTTTGATGAGATTAATAAAAATTGTACTGTCAATATAATTAACTTTCAAGTATATGTGATTAACAATAATATTTTTTGAGGGAAAATACGCAAGAATAATGATATATAAATCTATATTTTTAACCAAAAAAAGGGAGTTGACGCAATATAGTTTAAAAGCCACTTCTTAACATGTAGATCATGTGTTCAATCCTTCACCATTATAAGCAACTAGATTTTCACCTGTGCGTTGCACGGGAAGATAACAAATCGAATTATATCTAATATTAGCATGAAATGTAAAGTAATATATGATTAACCACATCGAATTGCAATGTTTTGATTATCTTGTTGTCAACTAGTAGTTATTATGTGTTTACTCGATATAGAATGAAATGTTATTAAGTGACCTTAGTATGAGTTGAGAAAACCAACCAAACTCGATACATACGGGTACCCAATCCTATTAAAACGAAGAATACCATACTAAAGGGGTAATTAGGTCGGGGATGAGATAAAAAAAAAAATCAACCCTACCTTAACAATAAGCCGGGGCATTAACATTATAATAATTTTTACTCTTACCCAACTTGTTTAATTGTTTTCTGATAAAAATAAAAATATTTACTAATAATTCTAAGGGTTTGAAAAGTAAAAAGATGGGGGGTCAAAGGGTTAATCCACGTGGTTAAGGGCTTAACCTCTTACCGGGATTACCTAAGTTCGAATCCCTACAATCCCCCTCTCCCGATCCCCCTTTGTACCAAAAAAAAAGGAAAAAGAAAAGAAAAGTAAAAAGATGATAAAACTTATCAAGAAAGTTTAGTAATTTCAATTACAATTTTAGTGTTTATAATACTATTTATTAAACAAAAATTGAAAATAAAAATATATAAATATATTTAAAATTAAATTGACCAATAAATGAGTAATATGAATTATCCGTACTAACCTATCCTCGATCTGTCCCCAATTTAAGTGGGGATGAGAAAAAATTTTTGATGGATAGGGTAACAGGGATAGCATACGTGATCCCGACCCTGACCCATTGTTACTTATATATATCAAGAAACATTTTGTTTTTCTTCGTGACTATACCGTAACGGAAAATTTGTAAACTATGAAACGTTAATTAAATCACATTTATTATATGAAAGAAGTCATGTACTAACGACTCGATAAAAAGCATATAAAAAATTATTAAAAATTAATGTATTAGCTAAAAAAAGAAATACTCTAATATAAATTACGAAATATTTCATCAATGAGATATATATAAAAACTTTTTGAATTAAAAAATCAAAAAATTTTGAATATAAATTAATCCAGGAAAATATTTAAGAAGATAAGATACTTCAGTATAGAAATCTCAAATTTGTAAGATCCTAGCCCTCGATCAGCAAAGATAATAAAATTAGAAAGGATTTGTAAAATCTCTGAAAAAGATTCTTGAAGATAATAATAGTTAAATATCATAATCCTTAATTAATTAAAAAAAGAAAATATTAATCTACAATTTAGCGCAGAATTTACCAACATGTAATAAAAAGTCTAAAATGACCTCATTTAAGACTGTTTGGGCTGGAAAAATGCAGTCAAAGGTACCGCAGACTTTTTTCTTTATATATATATATATAGATGGTGCCAGATGGAGCGTTAGGCGAGAAAAATCAACAAATTGTGCCAAACAATTTTACAATTGCGCCAGAAAACTATGCTATATATATAGATTTTGCAATTGCGGCACGACATAAATTCATCAATTATTTAATATTGGGTTCATGCTGCTTAAGAGGTACACCTGGGCACACCACCGGGTCCGAGTGCACAATGGGGAGCGCAACCCTCGCCTATCGCGCAGGAAAAAGCAACCACATATTCCTAACTTCAGCATCGACTACTAGTCGGTCTCTAATGAACAAAAAATCAAAGAAGATTAGGAATATAATAATAATGAGTACCAATGACAAATTAATTTCGTGTGCTGATGGAAGTACAGGAAAACAAATACAAATTCCGAAGACGAAGGTACACCGAAATTCTTGATTTCTAAATACTTGAATGCAAATTTCTTGGGAGCAAATCGTTGTTCCCCAAGTATACGAATTGCAAGCAATTTCAACAAATTGAAGGTGGTGATCAAGATTGATCTTCCTGAAATTTTCCAAGTTAATTAGTTGCGATCATTGCGAGGTTGCCATCTTCTTGGAAAGGTTGTAAGAAGAAATTGCTTCACAACTCTAAAGACCTTTCATTGGAACAAAGTCTCAAACATCTTCTAATTGAAGCTTCCGATCTCAGAGATTGGAATGAAAATTCTCATGTTGGGGCTTCAAAAGCCTACGCCGTGGAAAACTCGAATAAATCCAAGAAAATGAAATTTTCAAATGACGGCAACAAATCCCAAATGAAGATTAAGGGAGATCCCTATGCTTGTGGCAAGCCTGGAAGATCGGAAGATTGTTGGTATCGAAAAGACGAAACGGAAGGCAAAGTGAATTCCGTTGAGAATATTATGGTGCATAACCAAATCGTGTGTAAATTATTCTTGTTTTGCTTATCACATTTATGTTAGATTTATTTGTGAGAAAATTGTTATTTATGACTATGTGAATTAGAACTTAAGAGCATGATTAGTATTGATGGAAAAACCCGAACCCCCCAACAACCCAAATAATGTGTGAAAATAGAGGGGGAAAAACTTTCTTTTTTTTGGTTGGGGGGGGGTTCGGGTTTT
>CAVNYN010240983.1:0-26980 GCA_963692815.1 Nyctanthes arbor-tristis | reverse complement strand
GCGACCACCGAGATCTACACCATTGCCTACACTCTTTCCCACACGACGCTCTTCCGATCTTTATGTGGTGCTGGCATGATGGTGTCACATTGATATATACGGTAGAGTAATTAATACTAGCTAGAACAGATTTTATTAGGCAGTCAGACTTGCCCTTTTCCATAAAATGCCAAACATTGTTTACCCATAGTTGAGGTTTAGAAGGAGTAGTTGGCTCCATTTCATCGCCACTCATGAAGCATAAAGCTGCCAAACCTCCACAGAGTCTATGCAGAGGCTTAAAATCTTCCGATCTCAAAGCTTTTATGGTGTTTTTAAGGGCACAAAAAAAAAAAGTATATATATGAAAGATACATCAGGCGGCTTCCAGATTGATCATGAGGATTGGGGAGAAAGATTATGGAAGTTTCTAAGGAACCAGAGCCGGGTTCTTTACGGAGCCAAGTTTCCAATGAGATACTGACACGTGGTGTGTGTCAGGTGAGATGTCAGTCTATGATTGGAGACTGGACTTCGTAAGGAACCTGGTCATCTTTCAATGGCCAGACCAGAAAGATAACAGTTCACATTTACTTATAGTAAGTTTTAACTTTTAAATTTTGAAATTTATTATTTGTACATATTAGCTTCAGTTTTTGTACCTTACATTTACGCTATTTTTTTCTCACATCATAGTTAACTAGATTTGCTGAAGTACATGTATATATGTTTTCTATTCCAGTTGTATTAGTCAGAACTCAGAAATAAACTACAGAAAATTCTCTCTCTATAACCGCTCTTGAGCTCGAGTCGAGCTATGGTTTTCTGATTATGGTATCAGAGCAATAGGTTGTGAATTTTCTGAATTACGGTAAATCGAGATCCAATACAAGCTCGCAGCTTACTGAATCAGTGATGGCGGAAGGGCACCATTACCCATCTGCACCTGTAACGCATCAAGGAGTATTCAGAATCTGATTCTAGGACAAAACTATTGCAATTCTTGATGGGATTAAGTGATGCTTATGACAACATCAGGAATCAGATACTGATTCAAGAACCCTTGCCTATCATAAATAGAGCTTACTCTATGATTCTTTGGGTGGAAAAGCAAAGAAATGTGCATAACTTGTTTCCAGAAGTGACTGATGATTCAGTAATGATGATAATAGGACAGCCTTCTAACAGGGGAAACTCAGGCAGATCTAAATAGAGGGCGATATGGTGGGGGCAATGGTGGAAGGGGCAGAAATACAAACACCAGTAAGGAAAACAAACATTGTGACTACTTTGGAAAGGATGGACATTGGGAGAGTGAATGTTTTGAATTAATAGGCTATCCTGACTGGTACCAGAATCTGAAAGATCAAAAAGGATGGTGTTGAGAGTACTATGCCTATAACACAAGATTCTTGCAAATTTAAACCTCAATAATCTCTCAAAGTGGTAGAAAAAACAACTCCAAGCTTTGCTCCAACTCTCCTTGCTTGTTTGGTGTTGAGCTCAGATTAAGGATCACACATTGTGCACCGGAATCATGGCACCGTCTCCTTGGGGAATGGCAACCGGAGGGCTCACCGGAGTGGACGAATTTTCGCCGGAAAATGCTCCACAACTCACTGGCTCTCTCACTCTCTTTGTCTTGCCAAAGTCCCAAATGAAACCAAAGACAAACAATGTCTTTAAACAAGTCCCCCAACAGTCAACATTTCAAATTGGGGTCAAAGGGTCAAAGTGGTCCAAATGGATTTAAGTGAGGAATAATGGGAATAAGAAGTTGGTGGCAAATATGGTAGAGACTCCTTTTGATTTTGATGAGAAGATGTGTGTTCCTGAGAATAATGCCAGCACTTCACAATCATCAGACATTGCTAACATTGTGAAGCAGGAGTTGTTGAAGTTGATGAAAATAATCAAATCAACTTTGCACACTTAGAGCATCTTCAATGCCATTTTTTTGGACTAGGTCCATTCCATGAGAGAGAAACAAAAAAAAAGTTCGTGGGTCTCGTAATTTTATTTATTTTTATTTTTTTTAATCACTTTTCTCTCATTTACACCATTTTTCCTCACTTTTTCTCCCTCGAGTCCCTTGTAAGGTCCACAAATAGACCGTCTATTTCACCCAATCTACTACTATTTTATCATTATTTTTGAATTTATCTCCATCTATCTCATCTTTTTCATTTTTCCCGCTTTTTTTCTCTACACCTCTTTCTATTCCTATTTACTTAAAATAATCAATTTCTCTCTATCTCTCTCATCCACATCACTACTACAATGCACCCTCCCATTGAAAATGCTCTTACATGACTTCGCAGGTATGAGCTCTTATCCTTATGTCTTAACTGTGCTTGGTAAGTTAGAAAGAGGCTCATGGATTATTGACACAGGAGCTAGTAATCATATATGCATTGACAAAACTCTTATGACCAATTTGAAAGCCACAGAAAAGTTCACCCCTGTTTTTATGCCTAATGGATCCTTACAACCTGTTGAAAACACTGGCAACGTGCATTTTTAACACCAGATTATCCTTCATAGATGTTCTTCATGTCCCAAAATTCAAATTCAACGTTTTATATGTTAGAAAGATGTCCAAAATTTCACAGATTAGATTTGTTTTTTTACCTAGATTACTGTCTATTGCTACTGAAGAAACTATTGCTACTGGAAAATTGATTGGCGAACTATATGTACTTGATAAGTCTTGTGTCTAGAATGAAAGGGTTAGAAACCTTGTAATGCTTCTTTTTCATCCTTGTATCTCAATGATTTGAATAAAGAAGAGATCAATGCTTGTAACTCTTCTGTGAAAACTACTCTTCCAGATGCTTCTTGTACTAAGCATTTGTTGCATAATAAAGATGTGGATTCTGTTCTTACTTGGCATCACAAACTTGGACATGCTTCATCTCATACTCTAAAACATTTGAATCTCTTTACACCATCAGCACTTGAGTCAGCTCAAAATGTCCTGAAACAATGTGAAATCTATCATAAGTCCAAACAACATAGATTGCCTTTTAATTTGAGCAATTCTCGTTCAGCTGAACCTTTCGATCTGTTACATATGGATTTATGGGGACCTTATAGACAACATTCTCTTACTCATACACCTTATATGCTCACTATTGTTGATGATATACCAGAATTGTTTGGACTTTCTTACTAGCTCACACATCTCAAGTTGCTTCAACCTTACAAACTTTCTTCAAAATGATCCAAACCCAATTTAAAAGGAATGTGAAAACTTCCAGGACTAATAATGGGACTGAATTTATGGGAATTGAATGTCAAAGACTGTTAAAAACTTTGGGAATAATACATCAAAGGAGCTGTGTTCATACACCACAACAAAATGGGGGTAGAAATCAAACACAAGCGCTTTCTTCAAATAGCCAGGTCCTTAATGTTTCAATCCAACCTCCCCAGAAAGTTCTGGCCCTATTCCATTTTAATGGCAACTCTCATCTTGAACCAAATACCCACATCAATAATTGGTTGGAAATCCCCTTTTGAGCAGCTGTACAAAACGCCACCAGACTACACCCAACTTAAAACCTTTGGATGCTTATGTTACATTACAAATACAAAACCTCACAAAGACAAGTTTCAACAAAAGGCAAATGTGTGTTCTTAGGGTATAGCCCAGGATAAAAAGCCTATAAAGTGTATGATATTGATAACCATGAGATGCATACATCTAGAGACATTCACTTCTTTGAGAATGTTTAGCCTTTTTCAAATAAAAAACCTGACCAAGAGCAGACACCCCCACCAAAGTTGAGTGCTGTTGATCAGTTGGAAGAATTGTTTGATAATACTGAAAATATCCCTTCAGACTGGGAACACATTTCTGAAGTCAGTCCTGCAGATACACACATTATCTCTAATCCACCCTCTTCTCCTTCTATCGAAACTGACCTTACTCATGCCTCTACACATCCTATAACAGAACAAATTCCTCATCAGCCTCCAATTCCTCCTGCATTGAGAAGAAGCACAAGGATTAAAACACCCTCAATCAAGCTACAAGACTTTGTCAGTCATATATGTAGCACATTGCCTAGTTACTGTCCAACATTTGACCAAATACATCCTCATCATATACCTAATTCTTTACATAATGCATATCTGAGTTTTATGGCAAATGTTTATATGATTCATGAACCTCATTCTTATAACCAAGCTAGTAAAAGTCATGATTGGGTAAAAGCTATGAATAAAGAATTTATGGCTTTGGAAGTAAACAATACTTGGGAGTTCACTACAGTACCTGATGGAAAGAAACCAATAGGATGCAAATGGGTGTACAAAGTCAAACTTATCTAGATGGGACAGTAGAAAGATTCAAAGCTAGGCTTGTGGCAAAGGGGTACTATCAAGTACCAGGAATTGACTTTTAGGACAGTTTTTCACCTGTGGCTAAATCAGTAACTGTTAGAGTTTCTTTTGCTATTGCTTCTTCAAGTACTTGGCCTATTCATCAATTAGATATAAATAATGCTTTTTACATGGTTTTAAATAAACTACAGAATCAGGCCCTCTTTTCTTGTTGGTGTATGTTGACGATGTTCTCATTTCAGGCCCTGATGAGCAATCCATACATTCCACTAAACAATTCCTAGATAAAATGTTCACTATTAAGGATATAGACCTAGTGAGATATTTTCTAGGCCTTGAGATTACTGGAGACAATACAGGAATTTATATCAATCAAAGGAAATATGTCCTAGACATCATCCAAGATACTGGTCTCACAAATGCTCAATACTGTCATCTCTTTTCCTCAAGGCTGCAACTTAGTTCTGCCTCTGGTCCCTTGTATCCTCATCCAGATAGGTACTGAAGGCTCATAGGCCGATTGCTTTATCTGAACTTCACCAGGCCTGACATTGCTTATGGGGTACAACAGCTAAGCCACTTTGTAAATTCCCCCAGATCATGCTCATTGGGATGCTGCCATTCACCTGGTTAAGTATCTAAAAAGATGTCCAGCCCAAGGTTTATACTATCCAATTCAGAATTCCTTGTTACTTCAGTGTTTTTCCGATGCGGATTGGGCTTCTTGTATAGACACAAGAAGATCCCTTACAGGTTATTGTGTTTTCTGGGACATTCACTCATCTCATGGAAAATAAAAAAACAAACTACGGTATCCGGATCATCTGCCAAAGCTGAATGTAGAAGCCTAGCCTCCTCAGTTTGTGAACTCAAATAGATTTCATATCTTCTTACTGATTTTCAGATTCCTTTGCAGTTGCCTATCCCACTTTGGTGTGATAATCAGGCAGCCATTCACATCACAGAGAACCCCGTATTCCATGAACGCACTAAACACCTCGAGATCGATTGTCATGTTGTAAGAGATCAATTCGAAGCCGGATTTGTAGTTCCGCAGTACTTATCCACCAAGGAACAACTCGCTGATCTCTTCACAAAGGCCCTGTCAACTCCACGTTTTCGTCACTTATTGTCCAAGTTGGGACTTTATGGTCCAACTGAAGGGGGGGGGTGAAATTTATTATTTGTACATATTTCATAGTTGTACTTTTAGCTTCAGTTTTTGTACCTTACATTTACGCTATTTTTTTCCCGCATATCATAGTTAATTAGATTTGCTAAAGTACATGTATATATGCTTTCTATTCCAGTTGTATTAGCCAGAACTCAGAAATAAACTACAGAAAATTCTCTCTCTATATCCGTTCTTGAGCTCGAGTCGAGCTATGGTTTTCTGATTAAATATCCTATATAGCCAGGCTTTGTTTGATGAAATTTAGAGTCGAAATTAACTTGGGGAAAAGTTGAGTACAAATTTAAACACACATTTAATTTCCTGCACCCCTTTTGATTTAATTTTATATAATTTTTTTTTTTCCTTTTTAAAAACTAGGTGTTTGATTGAGTTTTCTCAATATATTTTGTCCATCAATCCTCGTGACAAAATATATCGGAATCTTGTATAATATTGACAATTGCAGCTAGCTAGCAGTTAGCATGAATATATATATACATACACACACATATACATATGAACTAGAATAAGAAAGACAAAAACGAAGAGATTAAAATTGATAATTATTTCACAAGACGATCATGCGAAGTTCATTAAACACAATATTTATTCAACATGCATGGCTACAAATTCCACAATGTAGTCTCCCAGAAGAGATCTACATATATATTACATTACATTATTTAAAACCTAGCTAGACGGTTCAACGTAGACTTAATTCAAACCAATTATCTACTATATTTATTTATCACATAGCCATGAGCTGTGCAACGACAGGGGCCATGAGGTCCTGGGCAGCATGAAGGCAACCCTAGAAGGGAGCAATATCTAGCACAAAGATCCGGGTCACAGCAATCGCCACTCGGAAACTGAGCATCCACCACCACCGGACCGTTCATCATATCTACATCAACAAATTTGAGTAGAAAGCATAATTAAATAAGTTTGTAAAAAACACTCTACTAGCTTTAATTCATTAATTATCTATAGTTTTGTTTGATTTTATGAATTAGGTTCAAACCAGTAGAGAGGAGAGCCAGAAACACGAAGGGAGCCACTGCAAACACCCTCATGGAGAAGTAGCTCATTTTCGATATAATGAAAGATTGTTGTTATAAAAATTATGGTAGTAAACTAGTTGTGATAGCATTCCTTGTTGAATCCCTTTATATATATAGTGTTCAAGGTTGTGTTTCTGAGGTCATGGATGATTTCATTTCTCTTCTTCAGAATTATCGATTGATGCTAAATTTACACAATATTTTACGCACCTTGTGGCAGGATTTTGTTTTATCATACATCATATCACATTTTTAAATCAATACCAATTCAATTATGACACACATGTATTCTATCAAAATTTTACGTAAGAGTAGAATTACTCTTGGATAAACTCTAGGGTAAAAAGAGAACACTTGAAAAATGATGAAAACTAAAACACTGTTTGTGTACACAAAATTTTACAAATGGTACAAAGTCTCTCAAACTTAATTAATGTTAAAATAAGAATTTTGGCGTAATTTCTCGATCGACACTTCATTACTATATATATGTTAGACCACTATCCTCATTTCTTGAATGTCGTATTAAAATTGAAGGACACAACAATTGGTGAATTTGTGTTTTGAGTATATAGTCTTTACTCGATTATCTTACCATCATCTGAATTTACACTTCTTTAGATACATTTGAACAATTGAATTTATAACAAACTTCGACATTCATCCTTAACCTTTGTATCCGTCATAAAATTATTGTCAACAAAGACAAAATGTGAATGTGACATAAATTGATATTTCCCACAACAAAAATAATATATATTCCTTTTGTGGACAAATGCAATCTTTCAAGGATATGGTGAAAAATCGAGAGGACAAAAAATTAGTAATACTTCCAATCTATGATTATGTTTAATCACTATTGAACATGGAACATGACCCTGTTGTAGGATATTGAAGTTCGATTCCACAAAATCAAAGCATTAGATGGAGTAACCGAATTCTTTCTAATTACTGCATAATTTACTTCATGTCTAATCAACTTGGAGATCGGTTTGTGCATTACCAATTGAATTTATTAGTTCGAGCTATTAATGGAGTTTGGTACCATATACAATTTGAGAGACTATCTTAAAAAGATCAGTAATCTTGTTAAGAGACTAGCTCAACTAACATCTATCTTAAAAGGCCATAAAATCTATCTGAAAAGGCCAATTTTATATGTACGCTATTTATTTTGTAATATCTATGAGTTCTTACATCTTGACATTTGTATAAAAATTCAAAGACTTCTACCATGCTTGGATCCAATATATGCAGTCTCAAAATTTCACATGCTTTGAAGAACGTCAAATTCGTATATCAAACTTAAGAATTGGACCTAAGGATGACTTTATTTTTAGGTGAATGTGTAGCTATATGGCATAGAATTGCAAGTAAATAATGTGCTATCCATACGGATCACCCAATAATTCACTTTTCTTCATTATGCACAATATTATTCTTTGTAATCCGGTGTCCCAATTAAGATGAGGAGATTATTGTGTTTCGTTAGAATTAAATTATATTAAATTAAATTCAAGGATAATGCTAAACATCGGTTCCATCTCGTGTCCACCCCACATCCGCATCATTGAATTGCTAATATATTGCAATAAACTGAAAATAAATTATATTAAAATTATCACGACATGTAAGCAATTTAATGGGTAGGAGGACTGGACGTGGTCTGGTTTAGTCATGGTTTAAAAAAAAAAAAACCGTTCAGTTATTTGTAATATTAAAATCAAACCATCAGTTTTGGTGTGGTTTGGTTTAGTTTAGTTATGGCTATATAAAAAATAATTACATGTAGTTCAATTAAGTTACCAACTAAAGGTTAAAAAAAAAAAAAAGAGAGCGATATGTACTTTCTAAGGTCAGCAACTATACTCTAGGGTTTGAATTACATGGTTTTAATATAAATCGAGATTGTTTGATAACTTTATTCTTTTAAAGTTAGGAATTTAAATAAAGAATTAAGTTAACAAATTCAAAATCAAATTCTTAGCTTGGTTATAATTTGATTATGCTTTTCATTCCAAAACTAATAACCAAATCATAACTAAATTTTAATAACCATAGCAGTTTGGAAATTTAGAAAACTGAACCAAATATGACCAAACTGCTCAATTTTGGTTTAATTCAATTAATTATTGTTATTTTACCCAACCCTAAGGAGATACAAGATGGGATGAATGTGTAACATTATCTTCAATTAAATTAGAGAGCTCCGTACAGCATGTTAATTAAATTATTAAATTGACAATTACTAAATTGACATGACACCAGCTGTTGTTGGATCGCCTATGACTATTGTGGTTCTAAAACTTGATGATTATTAAATTGTACATGCTAAATGATTAGGCTGCGCAAAGTCTTTTCCGTACTGCCGCTTAGAAAAGCTCAAACTCGATACGTTGCATTTGTACTTTAATATCCGAAAATCAAAGTGATAAAAAAATTTATTTTATTTTATTTTTATTTTTTTTGCCCCCTAAATTTTGTGTTCTTTCACATGCTTGAGTTTGTGCTAATTATTGTTTATTTTCGTTTTCTTTTCCTTTTTTTTTTAGTACAATTTAGGAACTGTTGGGATGGGATAGTAACTTGTATCCACCTATCCAATTTTACCACTAGATGAGTAGTGTGGGAAACTCCACCAAACCACGTAGGTCTAAATTAAACATATATTCATATTTAAAAATGGCTACATATATTCAATCATATCTACGTTGTATATAGTGAAAAATGTAACATTGTCAAGATTCTTAGAAAACAAACATATTTTACATGGACGGCCAAAAAAGGGTGGTTAAACATAATCATAGATTAAAGTATTATTAATTAGTTGGAAGAGATGTCCTCTCGATTTTGCACGATATCCTTGAAAGATTTCGTTTATAAACAAATGCAATATTATATGATTCTTATTTGTACGAATTATTAATAAATTCACAGTTTTCCTTTATTGACAATAATTTCATGGTGAATTATTGAGCTTGTTACTTAATTATAGAAACACTACAAAGTTTTAAGGATCATGAATGTAGAACTTTTTTATATAATTCTCACAGTTAGTGATAACATCTCATTGATTTAGTGAAATCATGTGCAATAGCACAACATTTAGAATATCAACTCTTAAGCATTGATCTTGAACTTCAAAAGTTATTGATCAAAATATAATTACTTGTTACGTGTAAATTCTAAGTATGAGCTAATTGCAAAGTAAAGAAGTAATTAGATGCTTCACCTTGTGACTATAGATTCATGAGTTCATGATCCTTAACCTCGTGCCAAATATTGTGATGCCTTCAGAACCACAGCATGACTTGTTGTCGGTTTTCTTTTATACATATATATATATATATATATATATATTTTGGAACAGGAGTGTTTTTGCATCAATTACACTATTTCTAGCCAAAAAGAAAAAAAAAAACTAAAAATTACACTAGCTAGTATATGTGGTATAATATATTGTTGAAAAGATACATGCACAGAGGTCAGAGTTTCAAAAAATTATGCATCGAATCTTTCTAAATTGTATAAAATGTTTCTTAATTAGTGTGTGTGTATATATATATATATATCCCTAGTGACAAGATCAGAACAATAGAATTCAATTATGTAAATCTTTTTTTTTTAAAACAGATTTCCAAAAGTACAATAAGATAATATTGTTCGTCATTTTATTTGTGCTAAAAAGGAAAAAAAAAAAACCCAGCTAGAACTAGATATCCTTTTCAACGACATCTTCTTTCAAAAGAATTATTACTTTTCACTAACAGATTTATCTCAAAAATCCAAATCCCATGCTGCATGAGTTGTTTTCCTATTCATGTGAATGTACATCTTTATCAGTCAGGATAAGTTAAGGAATTTGGTCCGTTGTTTGTAAAATTTTACAGTGCATATCTGTGGACATTTAAATATGTTATCATCATTTATCTAGTATTTTGTACACCAATATATATTTTAACATAATTGACACAACTAGTTGGAATTCAATGAAACCAAATGTACAATCGTCCATGTCATGATGTTGGACCACAATTTTCCCGTATCATAAAATAACTTTTTTTGATGGGACATCATAAAATGACTCAATTATCATTAACCACGTTTTTGTACAGTGAAAGAACTTTATCCCCCAAAAAAAAACAAATAAATAAATTTGATTAGAAACGAAATCATGATCAATACAACCTATTATATAAAGGGCTTCAACAAAGAGTTCATCATCAATACAAAAGCTACAATAATTAACAATCTCTCATCATAGCCAAAATGCAGTCTGTAAGGTTTTTTGCAGTTTTGCTCCTGGTTTTCCTGTCCACTGGTACGAACTTCGTAAAATCTGCATGCATTCATGCATATATATGTTATACTAAAAATGACATAAGTATATATAATCGAAAATACTAGTGTTATATATTTAACTTACTACTGTTGAAACAGATATGAGGAATGGGCCTCTTGTGGTGGTGGATGCGCAAAGTCCAGCTTGCTGCGATCAGGACCTTTGTAACCGTTATTGCGCATTTTTTGGACTGCCAGGATGCTGCCCAGGAATTGGAACTGCCCCATGCCGGTGCTCAAAGATTTGCCCAGTCGGGCGCCATATGAAGAACGTTAAATATGCGGCTGCTACTCGCAAATATCAGTACTAAAATGCTTGATAAGGCTGCAAATTCTACTGGCTTTGTTCTGTTTACTAGAAATAAGTTGTAGACCTTGAGTCTACGTTGAACCAGAGCTAGGTCCTGTCTGTAGAGCTCTGCTAGGAGACTACAAATTTAGGAACTTGCAGCCATGTTTAATAAGGAATGTGCCTTTTGTATGTTTTAATTTATGAGAACTTGCAGCCATGTTTAATAAGGAATAAGCCTCTTATATTCACGCTACAATGTTCAACCCGATATTAAAATTTTGACATCTTTGTAATTGGCTGTAATAAAAGACAGCTTTTTATGTGGAAGCAAAGGAGCGCAGGGGAAAAATGTGGGCTGCTTTTTCTGCTGGAAATAGCCCGCAAAATGTTGTGGAGTAAAACACAACTCGAAAAGAAACTAGAACAACCGATGAAGAACTACAAATCTGGGAAAAATAGTTTACTCATTCAAAACCAGCACTGAGTGTTTCTTCCGTCTCAAGAAAAACTGCCTTTCAATGTCTTACAATGAGTTTAAATAATAGGGTTTAATGAATAATTGAAATTACGAACTTAACCTCAATAAATAAAAGAACTAAAACAATAAAAATTAAAGAAGCAAAATAATGTAATGAACTCCAGCCGTCCAGCCCTTCTGTAGTTAATCCGTCCCGCTAGCTGCATCATGTTGGAAATGGGAACATTTCGGCGGCATTTGACACACACACACACACATACGTGTGGCTACAACTTCCACGATATAGTCTTCAAGCAGAGATTCACACTCAAGTTTATTTTATTTAAAACCTAAACCGACTCAAGAAGACCTCTACTTGAGCAGAGATCTAGGAACTAGTATTTATTTGTCACAAGTAGTAAGCTCCCTGAGAATCAGGAGGCAGATCATAGATGGATACTCGGAATTCTCAAGCAATTGTTGATTGATCAGAACGCTCAGTCTTCCCCTTGGTGAAGTCTTGCACCTTCTTCTCTGTAACTTCCACCATCACATAGTTTACTCCTGCAATTCATCATGGTAATTCAAGCCATATAGTTTAGTACTTGTTAGTTCTTACCACTGTTGGCTAGCTATATATAAGAACAATTCTGGTAGGGCTAGACAAAATAATCATAACCAATGGAACCAAACCAAATTAACCAAGCAAAAATGTCTGGTTTGGTTTGGTTTTTCTAAATTTTCAAACGATTATAGTTATTATAACCAATAACTATTTGGTTATGATTTTCGTTTCAAAAATGTACATGCAATGGTCCAAATTAGTTCTAAAGGCACCCAAATCCAATGGCTGATATATACTTCAATACATCACGTGAATAAGAAAACACATACGGGTTCTTACCTATTACCGATATCAATATGTAAATAAATAAATAAATATATATATATATATAAAACCCTCGATCTTCACATGACAACCTTAGGTAATCAAGAATTAATTAATGAAAAGGATTAAATGTATATTGTATATGGTTTAAAGATAGTTGGGTTTGGCCGTTAGGGGTTGACTTGGGATTTCTTGTTAACGAAGAAAAGAGAAAACAAAGGAGAGACGTGGCGATATGAATTTCTTGACAAGACCTGCTGCTTTGATATGTATGGGTTGTCGAGTCTTCTAATTTGAAGAATATATAATTTTCTTTTTATAAAGGATCACAAGAACTTACAATTTTACCATCAATCGGGCCACAATATTTCTAGTCAAACCCCGGGTGAATTTGCAAAACGAATGTAAATTAACATTATTTGTGTACTTGATATAATTTATATATGGGTTAATTTCACAAATCATCCTCAACCTTTCAGTTTAGTATCGATTTTGTCTCCAACTTTTGTTTTGTCACCTCACAGCCCCCAACATTTGATAAATATACACAAATCGTCCATTTTTACAATATTCTACCAAAATTTTAACAAAAGGACGATTATATCCCCTTAAACCTTTTAAGTTTTTTTTAAAAAAAGTTTGAAAATAATAAAAAACTTAAAAATCACCCCCACCCACGTCCCCCTCCCCCTCCGGCCGGAAGTCCAGCCGCCGGCCGGCCGCCGGAGTTGCTGCCATTTGGGCAGCATTTGCTGTCAAAATGGGAGGATTCATTTTGGTAGCTCCGACAACACAAATGTTGTCTGAAATGGCAACAAAATTGCTGCAATTAATTCCGGCAGCATTTGCTCCCAAAATGGGGGGATTATCTCCCCCATTTTTGCTGCCCCGGCAGCATTTGCTGCCAAAATGGGGGGGAATCCCCCCATTTAGCTGCCGGAATTGCTGCCATTTCCGACAGCATTTGTGCTGCTGGAGCAGCACAATCCCCCTATTTGACTGCCGGAAATTGGGGGCTTCTCCCCCCATTTTGGCAACATTTGTGTTGTCGGAGCAGCACAAATGTTCTCCCCCCCCCCACATTTTGGCAACAAATGTTGCTGGAAATGGCAGCAATTTTACTGTCATTTCCGACAGTATTTGTGCTGCTAGAGCAGCAACTCCGGCAACCGGACTTCTGGCAGATGGGGGTGGGGTGGGTGGTGGGAGTGGTTTTTAGATTTTTTATTATTTTCAAACTTTTTTTAAGAAAATCTAAGAGGTTTAAGGGGGGTATAATCGTTCTTTTGTTAAAATTTTGATGGAATAGTGTAAAAAGGACGATTTGTGCATACTTATCAAAAGTTGGGGGCTGTGGGGTGACAAAACAAAGGTTGAGGATGAAATCAAGACTAAACTAAAAGGTTGAGAACGATTTGTGAAAAAATTAAACCTTTATATATTTTAGTATACATTTTATCCACTTTCTCTATATGAATGATTCACAGGATTATGTTTAGAAATGAAGGTCGTCTCATCATGTCATGTGACTCATAATTTACACTAAGATCGAAATGCTAGAAAAATATATAAAACACATTTCTAGAAATTAGATCACATAATCAAATAAGCATTAAACCATCCATAATTTCACAAGTCAAGCGTGACATTCAACTGAGTACGCTCAAAGCATTAAACCACAGATCCAGAAATTTCAATTGTCTCTTGATTTATTTACTACGAATGCGATAGCCCTCCACAAAGGGTTTTTAACTTATTCTGACTACTCAAATCTTAAGCAACAGTCTGGCGGATGAGAAACTTTGGTCCACTTTCCCCAGCACTTGCCAAAATAAAAAAAAAAAAAAAACTTACGATCCTTAACGCATTATAATAATCTGAACGATTTTTTGAGCATCTAGGGTACTAGGCTTTGAATTAAAAAAAATAAAAAATAAAAAATTAATTATAACTTGATTTAAAAGTTTAAGATAAAAGGTACATATTTAGAATTTGGAGATGGGGGACAACTTGAGTTTTTACGCACCTTCTGGGGGGGGAAAACCTCTGAACAATCCGTAGTCGCACTAATACAGAAACATTCGTCATTGCTACAACACCCGTTAACGGAGTGTCCCACTTTCTTGATGCACTCAGTAGTGCAAACATTGTTGGAGCAATCAGCTGAACTGCTAATTATTGCTGCAATTGAGCTCAAGAAAAATGTATATGCATTAGCCAACCAAATAAACAACAAGAAATGAAGAAAAACTTGCCTTCTTTGGAAATAACATATAAATCTTGAAGAAATTACCAGTTGCCATGACCAGAGACGTTAGAAGGAACATCACTGCAAAAGACTTAATTGGGGAATCCATCTAGCTAGTGTGAAGGCAAAGTGATAAAATGATCACTGTGCGTAAATGGGTTGGCGGTGGTTGTGGTAGTGTCCTTCGGTCCTTGTGTGTATATATCACGGTTTTGATCTTAAAAGTAGCGCTTAAGGACCCGTTTGGTGACAAACTATAATAAGTTTCAATTATCTTCGAATTAATAATTGTACTTCTATAGATAGGCACTTGGGAGGGGTTATGGTGAACAACTCACAAGATCAAGTTTTAGCGTCAAATTTTTAATCAATCAAATCACGTACCATGTAGCCAAAAGATAACTTTTTTTTTTTTTTTCAAAAACCCAACTTTCACGTACATTTGACGTTTAATCAAACGGACCCTTTGAGCACCTCCAAAATTCATAATAATTTCTACAAAGTAATGTTATTTGTCTATATTAGAGACTTATCTCGTTCAATTGAAATCACTACACTGGGGGATGGGCATAGAAATATTAATTTATTCAACGAGAAACAAAGAAATAACAATTGGATTGAGTCTTCAGTGTAAATAAATAGCATTATTAATTTCTACCTCCTGTATTTGAAGGGAAAAATATGCAAAGAAACAGGTTTCATATTTCTTTTAATCTTTACATTTTAATCACTATTCTCTCATTTACTTTTCTCTCATTTACATTTTTGTTTTACTTTTTTTTATCGTCATTTCCAACATCATTTCTACATCTACACACCTTTCTAGACATATGCGCCCAACTACTATTTTCCCTTTATTTTTAAACTTGTATGTCTACCTCTCTCCCATTATCACTTTTCTTACTTTTTTTTCATACATTTCTTTTCATTCCTCTTCAATTAAAATAATTATCTTCTCTATTTTTTCTTTCACTGAGTTCTATCCATGCTTCCCACCTAACAGCCGTGGCTCGTGGTCAAATACTTCTCACCTAACCAGTGAAAAATTTTATTGGAACTCACGTAATCGTGACCGTACACAAATTTTCAATTTGAGTAGTAGGAAATTCTCGCAGTGAATCTAATAACTGTGCTATCTTCACATTGGAGCGAATGAAAGTATATATGCAATGTGGATTAAACACAATACAAGATAATTAAACACTGTATTTATTTGCATTATAATTTATGATTATAACTTACTGAAATCTTGACAGAGTAACAGTTTTCGGCTTTTTTCTGATGATATCGTATTATTCTTGTAATTGTAGTATACAGTTATTTACTTCTTAACACTTCATCGAAATCTATTTGTGAATGAAGTTACGAAGGTCATAATATCATGTGAATCGTAAAATGCTTAATTTGGAAAAAGTACAAGTTGGAGAAAATCACAAGAATGAAAATTCATTAAGCAATGAACGAGAATAGGCATGACAGTCTAGTACATTAAACATCTTAGAGCATAGTGCAATAGGCTGTTAACTTATTATTACAAGAGCGATAGCCCTCCTTACCATGTTCTTATTGCAATAGAAAATGTTGATAAATAGCCATAGGCAACACAATGTCTTATATGGATTGCCTGAAATTTTAAGCAACAGCCTGGCGAATGATCAATTCTGGTTGACTTTTCCCTGCAGGAGCTGCATATATAATGGATCAGTGATCACCCTAATTAATTAAAAGTTAACAAAATCAGTACTAAAATAAATAAACAATAAATTTCTTCATTTATTAACGTTTGGTCGTCAGCAAATAGACCAAATATTGATCAATATTGGCTCTAGTAATCTTTTTAATTACCAAACAGCTCGAGTTTTCACGTACCTTGTGGGGGGAAAACCTCGGAACAATGTGTAGTCGCACTAACACAGAAACATTCGTCATTGTTGCAACAACCATTTACATTATATTCCACCTTTTTTATGCATTCTTGAGTGCACACATCGTTATAGCAATCTGGCCTGCTGACTGCTGCAATTGAGGATCAAGGAAAAAAAATACGTAGTGCATCAACCAAAAAAAGAAAAAAAAAAATATATATATATATATATATGAAATATTCTTATAAAATCTTGAAGATTTACCAGTTGACATAACAAGTGACAGAAGAAGGAACATCACTGAAAAAAACCTCATTGGGGAATCCATCTAGAGTGAGTGTGTATAGACAAAGTGATATAGAATGATCAATGTGGTGGTGGTGGCCTTATGTTTTAGTACTATATATATAACCCCGGTCGAACTTAAAATTGTAGCTTTAAATAATTTATTTTTTGAAAAGATAACTATCAACTACTTCCAATTATGTTTAATTATAAAGTTTTCTCATAGAAAGATTCATGCTTCCCATCTAACCCGGTTAAAATTTGTTAATTTATCACACACACGAAATTCATGACAATAAAAATTTTTGATAATTATAATTCTTGCTGTACATGTGCTATATTTATTATTAGTGATAACATATTCGTATCGTAGCATATCTTATATTATAAATTATAAAGATTACGCGACTATAAATTATTGAAGAAGAATGTCGAGATGGGGTATCACTGCTTGTAAAATATTCTTTAAGTGGTTGTGTTCACGTGTTTAGAGCATCAACACTGCATAGGGATAGACAATAATTGCAAATATTTGTGCTCCCAAGACCGCCACTTTCTGCCCATCTTCTTTAAAGCTTATGTAAATGGTTTAATAATAGTAACAAAATTAGACATTAATTTCTCATTTAAAAAAAAATAAATCAGTGAACCATTTTATATAGTTATCCACTTGTTAACAATTCATCACTAGGATTACATATCCGAACAAGGGTCATGATGTCATGCCACACATAAAATGCTTAATTTTCGAAGTGATACTAAATAAATTTCTAGAAAAATCACAAGCACGGTGAGAATTCATTAAAGTTCGAGCCATATTCACATCTGCGTGAGCATGACATTCAATCGAACACATTAAACATCTTATAGCATAGAACGATGGCCCATTCGCTTAACTTAATTCCTCTGAGAGCAGTAGCCCTACACACAAGAAAACTAAAAACAAGAAATTAGTGTAGAGCTACCACTCATTCTAAAATAAACCCCATACAGGAATCACAATTCAGAAGACAAGAATATATATATTATGCAATATTATTAGCCCAAAAAATACATATGCATTAACATATGATCAATATTCTATTCTTATGAAATCTTGAAGAAATTATAAATACTAGTTGCCATGACAAGTGAAAGTAGAAGGAGACTCACTGCAAAAGATCATTGGGAAATCCATCTACCAATGTGTAAGGTGGCAGTGCCCTATATCTATAATCAGCTGGTTCAACTAGCTGAGTAATGCTAATGCAAATTATAATTAAAGGATGATAAAGTGGACACTTGACAATAAAATTTTTGAATAGTAGAAATTTTTGTATTTCAGTTATTAATTTTGAGTTTGATTTCATTTTAGTCTTGGATTTCAAATTAAAAAAAAAAAGATTTATTTTCTTAATTTTGTTTTCTTGACTTCTCTCCTGTTGATATCGTATTTTTCTTGTAATTGTAGCTAGGCATAGTATCTTCTTAATATTGTTATATTTTTTATAACATTCTTTTAACCGTTCATTGAGTTATATATTAACGAAAGGTCATAATATCATGTGAACCATAAAATGCTTAATTTGGAATAATACAAAGGCACTAAAATACATATATCTAGAAAATCACAAGAAGATTGAAAATTCATTAAACCATGACTCATAGTCATGACACTCAAGTACATTAAACATTCTAAAGTGTATAGCAATAGGATGTTAACTTATATTTATTTAATACGAGAGCGCTAGCCCTAAACACAAGGTTTATTACTTGAGGCAATATATACAATATTGATTGCCTTAAATTTTAAGCAACAGCGCCTGGCGGATGAGAAACTCCGCTGCACGTTTTCCTGGACCTGCATAACCAGAAACAAATTTATGGACCAGTTTTTGAGTACTTAAGAAAAGGCTAAGGCGAAAACCTTGATTTTTTAAAAATTAAACCATAATTTAGAAGTAAAAATCAATACTAAAATAAATAAAAAATAAATTTCTTCATTTACAAAGGTATAACTGTTAGAAAATAGACAAATATGTGATTATCAGTATCAGTTCAAGTAATCATATCTTTTAACCAAACAACTCGAGTTTTCACGTACGTTTTGGAGGGAAAACCTCAGCACAAGATGTAGCCGCACTAACACAGTAACATTTGTCATTGTTGCAACACCCGTTTACAGCATATCCCACACTTTTAATGCATTCAATGGTGCACACATCATTATAGCAATCGGGCTTGCTCACTGTTACGTTGCAATAATTGAGGATCAACAAAAACCCTATTTTGTCTTTTTAAAAATTAGGTGAAAATTAACTCTAATATATTAATTAGTTAAAATCAATACTACAACAATAAATTTCTTCATTTATTAACGTGTAGTTGTTCGAAAATACGCAAAATGTGATTATCAATATTGGTTCCAGTAATCTATTTACCAAATAGCTCAAGTTGTCACGCACTTTCTGGAGGGAAAACCTCAGAACAAGCTATAGTTGCACTAACGCAGAAACATTCCACTACTAGAAAACAGGGCATCACAGACGGACTTTTCCATCGGTGAAAGTAAGAAATTCGTCAGAAATAGCCTTTACTGACGGAATTTTCCCGTCAGAAAATCCGTCGGTGATACCCTACTAGCTAATACTTTCCGATGAAAATTTTGTATCCGTCAGAAATTTCCGACGGATTTTTATCCGTCAGAAATTTCCACAGAAATTTCCGTCGGACCAAAACCGTCAGAAATTTCCGACGGAACTAAGCGTCCATCAGAAATTTCCGACTGAATTTCTTACAGATTTCCTTCCGTCGGAAATTTCTGACAGACATCAGAAAAATAATAAATAGAAAAAATATTTTCAACCCCATCCGGGAACCGACCCAGCCAATTAATTCCCTTCAATATGGCATTGGCAAGATTTGAACCTTTGACCTGGGGTTGGGAGTGAGTTCTCAACCACCAGGCTATTGTGCATTTTCGTTAATGTGCTAACAAAAAATATATATAAAATATCTTCTTGTAATTTTGTTATTCTAAAAATCATGAATTTTCTTTTCTAAGCGTTTGACTTTATATATTATTCATTATTTCATTAAACTTTATTATATTAAATATGTCATTTATATTCTGAATTTATTTGATTGTGCCAACTGTGTTCTATGTGGAAATTGTTCATATTCGTTGTTGATTTTCTTTTTATTGTTTTTTTAACTTTATTTCGTACTTTTAATTATAGATACAAAAACATAAATCATTTTCTATTTCATATCTAAACGTTGTTGATTGTTAATAACACTTTTAATTTTTCATAACGTTTGTAAATTTAGAACAAAATTTTACTTGCTATATATTAGTTAACTTATCTTCTAGTTTGCAAAAAAGTTAACATATCTCCTATATATTTTTTACAGTCTAAAAATTAATGTATATTTGTTATAGAACATTTTGTGTATATTAAAACATATTAATAAAGTAATTGGATGAATTATTTATTATTGTAATTAAAAAAGTAAAACATATTTCAAACATATTGAAAAAAAGTGTTAATTAATAATATTTAGTATAAAGAAAGCAAAATTTCCGACGACCTAGTTTATGCCGTAGGAAATTTCCAACAGAAATGTAAAACCATCGGAAATTTCCAACGGAACCTTTTGTTAGTTGGAAATTTCTGACGGCCTAGTGCCTTCCGTCAGAATTTTTTCGACGGAATTTGTATTTCCGTCACAAATCTCAGACGGAATTTTTGTGCCGTCGGAAATTTCCGACGGAAACCAAATTCCGTCGGAAATTCCCGACCATTTCTTTCCCACTACAAATCACCGACGAATTTTTCAGTTCGTCAGAAAATCTGTCGGTATTTTCTTACGGATTGTGGCTGGTCGGAAAATTCCGTTGGTGATGCCTTGTTTTCTAGTAGTGTTCGTCATTGTTGCAACACCCGTTTACACCATTTCCCTCCTTTTTTATGCACTCTTTAGTACTGCACACATCATTATAGCAATCTGGCCAGCTCAGTGCTGCAATTGAGGATCAAGAAAAAAAAATACATAGTGCATTAGCCAAATATGTTGCATATGTATCTATAATAATTCTTATAAAATTTTGAAGACATACAAGTTGACATAACAAAGTGACAAAAACCTCTTTGGTGAATCCATATCTAAGGCAAAGTGATAGAATGATCAATGTGTAAATGTGGGTGATGGTGGTGGCCTTATGTTTTACTATATATATAACTTAAAAGTAACTGTTTAAATCATTTATTTTCCGACAACGTAACCATCAAAGACCTCTAATAATGTTTAATTCATGAAGTTTTATCATCGATCGATTCAAGTTTCTCACCTAACCTGGTTAAAATTTGTTAATTTTATGAAACACAGGAAATTCATGAAATAAAAAAATTTTGATAATTAAAATTCTTGCAGTACGTGTTTTATATTTATTTCAAGTGATCTTATCCTCATATCATAGCATATCTTATATTATAAATTATAAAAGATTACGAGATCTAAATTATTGAAGAAAAATGTCGAGATGGGGTATCACTGCGTGTAAAGTATTCTTTGAGGTGCCTGGTTGTGTTCCTGTGTTTAGAGCACCAATAATTGCAAATATTTGTGTTCCTAAGACCGCCAATTTCTGCCCATCTTCTTTAAAGCTGATGTAAATATGTAAATGGTTTAATAATCACAATAACAAAATGACTAATTAAAGCTATCTAACCCCATTTTTTACCTTATTGTGCAATCTAATTCTATTCGAAATTTGGTGATTCTGACCTTAAATCTCCCATTTTTGCACAATCTAACATTTTAAACCTAAAATGACTATTAAACTATTAAATTCTAATTTAACTAAAAATTAGTAAATAAAAATAGATAAAAATAATAATTTTGTTTGTATTAGAAAAAAATTAATTTGAGAATGATAACGGGGCGGATTGATGTATTTCATAATTCTCCTAGAGTAGGGTAGTGAGGATATAATTGATATGTGGGTCTGGTAATACAAATCGACTATTCGAGCGGTTATCAACTCATTTATTATATTTTTTCTATTGTTTCAATTGTTTCTTCATTCATATTATATTTTTATTAGTTTTAATTAAACAAATGCTTACGGACGGATATCGTGGGGAACCCCAGTCTATTGCACTTCCCAAGTTTGTAGATTGAAAAATATTGCTCCATCAGCGCATATTCCATTACACTCGACGTGAATCAAGTATTTAATTTTAACCATCGCTACTAGAAACTTAGTATTATTTCAATAAGAAAGACTAAAATTTGAAATTTCACTATTAAAAAATTAACCATCAGCGGCGGAAATTTTGCGACAATGCATATCCCTCGCAAACTTCCGACGGAACCGTTAGAACTTTGAGACAGGTAGAAATCCGTCAGAAATTTCCGACGGACAACTTTCCATTGGAAATTGTCGATGGCAACCTTCTCCCATTGAAAATTTCCAACGGCAACATATGACGTCGGAAATTTCCGACGGCATCCCCAAGCCGTCGGAAATTTCCGACAGCATCCCCAAGCCGTCGGAAATTTCTGACGGATTTTGTGACCAAATTTATGCTTTTAATTATACTTTGTATATACTTTGTAGTGTATTTTTGACAACAACATTATGCATATGCCCTTTTATCAAGTAAATGTTTTAATATGCATAATGTTGTTGTCAAAAATATACTAGATATGTTAACCTATATAATAGAAAATAAAATTTATTCTAAAATTAGAAATGTTATGAATAATTAAAAATGATATTAATCGTCAATAACTTTTAAATATAAAAGTAGAAAATGATTTATATTTTGACTCCATAATTAAAATTGCAGCTAAAGTTAAAAATATATATATATATATATAAGTACAAAAAAGTTAAAAAAGAAGAAAACCAGCAACGAATACAAACAATCTCACAAAAGATATTATTGACATGGAATAGTCGTAAACATTAAATATAGATAAGTAATGTTTAACAATTCATTTATAAAAAAAATATAATATGTAAAATAATATTACAGCATAGAAAACTAGTGTAAAAACATTACATTAATTGACACAAACAAGTAAAATTAGAGTATAACATATATTTAAATATATAATAAAAGTTATATTAAATACTAGATATGTTTAAGGGAAAAGTTCATTATTTTTAAATTGACAAAACTACTAGAATATACTTTATATATATTTTAAAGATATTTTTTTGGGTGGTTATATTGGATACCATTATTTTTTATAGTCACACCACAATTCTATCTGCATTATACATCGATCTTTAGTTTTTTCTAATTATTGTATTCATGCTCTTAACTTTTTTTTATCATATTTTTTCTTAACTGTATTTACTTTAATATTTCATATACAACAAACATTTTTTCCGCAAAAAATTTTGTTCTAAAAGACGCTAAATAATTTAAATTAGTAAAAAGAGGCAAATGATTTGGTGCAAGCTAATTAGTATTTTCATTTTTCTGTAGTCCTATGCTAAATAAATATTATGGAAATCATTATTTGAGGCAAGAAATATTATTTGATAAAAAATTTATTAAAAAAGATGTGATAAATCATGTAAGAATGCAAATGAAAAACAAATAAAGTCTATGTACCATTTATGTAAATAAAATATAGTGTATTTATAGAAAAGTGTAGTGTCAATATATTTTACCCTTTTTTTTAATATTACTGCCCTCTTTTATCAATCAAAAGTTTTCACGTGCACAATGTTATAGTAAAAAATATATTATATATATCAAACAACGAATATAAAAAAATGAAAATATTATAAACAATTAGAAATGTTACTAACAATCAATAACTCTTAGACATGGAATAGAAAATGATTTATATTTTTGACTCTTTAATTAAAAGTGTAAAATAACGGTTGTATTTATAGTCTTTATATAGGCTGATTACATGCACTCAAATAATGTTCAACAATCCATTTGTAAAAAAAATATAATACGAAATAAATTTTTTTTAATCGTAATATGTGATTTATCCAGTAAAATATAATGTAAAACAAATACTTTAGTAATTGATGAAGATTTTATTTGGTTATTTAGTGGTTAAGGTTTAAAACATTAGTTATAAATACATTTTTTTATTAATTATTAGTATTTTAAAAAAAATCACATAAATCACAATTTTAAGAATCGAAAAAAATATGGTATGGAGCATTTTTAAATTTTTTAGTCTTTTACAAAAACAATTAATATTATAATTTAGAAAACTAGTGTAAAAAATATTAAATTAATTGACACTGGCAAATAAAATTTAGAGTATAACATATATTTAAATATAACTAAACATTAAATTAAATAAAAGTTCAAAGTTTCATAAAGAAAATACTTTATTTTTAAACTGGTAAAATCACTTGAACATAGTTTATATATAATTTGAACCAAAATATTAATAAGTACGCGAGCTAGCCTGGTGATTGGGACTTCACTCCCCAACCAGGTCATGGGTTCGAAACTCCATCCTTGTAATTGTAAGAATTAATTCCTTGCGGGTCGGGGCGAGGTAGCGGGTCGGGCGAGGCTGACTGGATAAGTGGGCTCGGCGGGGCGGGGCGGGGGTCCGTTAAATATTTTTAAATAGAAAACGACCGTCGGAAATTACAGACGGATTTCTGCCGTCGGAAATTTCTGATGGCCGTTACGGTCGGAAATTTCCGTCGGAGTAAGGCCTTCGGAAACATGAGGCCGTCGGGAATTTCCGACGGACACAAAAATTCCGTCGGAAACCATTAGCGACGCGACCTTCACCGACAGCGTTTCCGACGGCCAGTTTTCCGTCGGTGATGACCTTTAGCGACGGATTTTGAAGCTTTAGCGATGAAATTTTCCGTCGCTGAAAGGCAATTTTTTAGTAGTATTTGTGAAATACAAAATTTAAGATTCGTGAGTATGATTAATTTATTTTATTTATTTATTTATTGCATATTAATTTTTAATTTAATTAGAACTTGAGGGTATGATTGTCTTTTTAAGTTGAAAACGGCTACATAGATTTAGAGGATGGGGTTAGATTGTACAATAAAATGAACCATGTTATATATTAGTAGAAAAATATACTAGCTAGAAAGTTGAGACTCGAACTAATTTTGATGTAACTATTATGATAATTGTAAGCTTGTAGCTGATTGGAAAATTGCATTTTGTAACATTTGGCAAAATTGTAGCATCTACATTAAACAACTATTACTTTCTTCAATAAAGAGAAATAATAGATGAAATATCCTACCACAATGTGCTGCTGACAAAAGTAAGAAACCGTATGCACATAGATTCTCATTTACAAGAATTCAGAATCTTCTGTAGAAAATTGTGGCAGATATTTTGCTAACATAACGGGAAGAGCTAATTAAGGAACAAAATCAAGAATTAGCAGAAAATCAAGGAAAGACCAGTACACAATTTGATGCGGTTGTTTAATTTCCAGACCATATAATCCATCTAATTATAGTAATGTCCTATGATTCTATGAATCTAGCCCAAGAAACATGTCCAAATGCTCACAAATTTCACACTATAAAAGTTTATATTTCTCTGTAACTATGTGCATTCCGCCATATTCTTTCCTGCTTCCAGCACCCCAGAAAAAGGTAAGCCAAGAATTGATGTCAATCCAAGACTTTCATGTTTGTCTCTTCATCTGCATATATTAAGGCTTCATACGATGATTAAAATCTGTCAAAAAATGACGATGCAGACGACCCAAATTCATGATCATTCTTTTGATTTTGCAGGGGTGATCGGGTGAGAGGAAAACAGCGGAAGAAGCACCTAATTTGGTTAACAATGGCATTAACTCCATGGCAAATGGCTTTAACAGTGTCCCTTTTAGGGACAGTTTCCTTCATTTTTGGGGTTATTGCTGAGACTAAGAAGGTTAATTAAAATTCTTGAACATTACCCATATAAACCCTGAATCATATGTTCGTTGATAAATTTTATGCATGTTAATAATTGATGTATGCAGCCAAAAGAAGGAGAAGCTATTGCAGGGAGAGGAGTTGTCATCTGCAAATATCCACATGATCCATCTGTTGTTTACGGCTTTCTTTCGTTTGCATTTCTCGTGTTGTCAACATTTCTTGGATACTACTCTCTGTTTTATCCCTACAATGACAAGTCTATCCCACAATCTGCATTCTTCACCAACCGCTGGTTCAATTCAATCTTCTGTGTTGCATTGTAAGGCTCTAATTCCCCTCCAATTTTTTGAAATTTTTAGTACCTTGTTCATCTTCAGCAAGCTCGATCATTTCCATTGACGTAAACTTTGTAACACACAGGGCAACAACAGGTTTGGCAGCAACATTCATATTGTGGCCTACGATAACAGAACATCTTCATCATATAAACAATATCCACAGTGATCAAAGCTATGACTGTCCAACTGCTAAGACTGGTCTCTTGGGTGGTGGTGCCTTTGTGTCCCTCTGCTCGACGCTCTTCTGGTTGTTGTGTCTGATGTTAGTTAACAATGTGCGCGAAGACCATTTTCAAGAAAGTTTGTTGATGTAAAGAGACTTCCCAAAAGACCATACATCATATGTATTTAGCTTTAGACGCAATTCAGAAATGTACGTGTGAGGCCACTGCAGAAAACATGGATTATCTGTCTCATTACAAAAATATTTGATCATTGTGCAACCTAGGATTTCAGGTTGTTGTGTACATGTATTCATTATGTAACTAAGTTTCATTTGTTTTTCACTCTAGAGGTTGTTTCATTTCCTCTATCGTGGCAAAGATATGTGGTTAAAGACTCGATTTTTTATCTATGAAGCTCGATCGTAAGGTGCTTCTTCTATGCCTATTTAGATTAATCCAGCATTTGTTGATTGATGTCCTAATCAGATTCTAGATATTGAAATAAAGGGTAGCAAACTGATTGTGGATGTTTGTATCATGACACAAAAATTACGGTTTTCAATTTGAGTTATATATATACACACACACACACGTATATGTATGGGAATGTCTTTCTTTTTTTTTTTTTTTTTGGGGGGGGGGGGGGGGGGGTACAA
>CAVNYN010240975.1:0-18948 GCA_963692815.1 Nyctanthes arbor-tristis | reverse complement strand
CCCCCAATTTGGTCTTAATATGCTCATAGCATCACTAGTAGTTTTATTTCCAAATTTTTTCTGGCGATTCACGTTTAATTAAATTTCTGGAGATCTTTGCATGTCCATTTGACTTCTAAGAAATAGAGCAAAATGTATTATGGGTTGCCAATGTTTCACCTCATTATAATTTCTCATTATAATTCAATGTCAATAATGAGAATCAAACGGCCACTGACTTTCTCGCTTTGTGAATTATGGTCTAACAGTAAGGAAACATCTTGGCCCTATTTTTGTCTGTGGTTGTTCCCCCCTTTTCTTCATATCCACTGTGACTCTATGAGATTGTTTGCTGATATCTCCTCATCATACTGTGAAGGCACTTTGGGATAAAACACTCGAATTCAGATTCTTGCTGCAAAAAGCATTTTCAAGTTCTAACAGACTTCCACAGGTTCAGTTTAGATTCTGTCATACATGATTATTATTCAAACGCCAGCTACTGCATCGAGATATTGTGTTCAAAATCTTATTATTTGTTGTCTGTAGGAATCAGTTAGGTCTTTGTTCTGTGGTTCTGATAATGGAGTCAGTGAAGCATATTCTGATCTAATTGCTTCCTCAAAGAAGACATTGGATTCCATACTGGAGTTGCAACAGGTGCGATGGAGATGAAAAATATTCCTATCGCAATTTCATTTATAATTTAATAAGCTTACATAATTTATCATAATATATTTATACACGTTCTCATCTTATAAACAATTGGCCAATGTTTTACCTTTTTTTTTTTTTTTTGACAGGCACTAATTGATAATAATCCTTCAATTGCTCAATTCATGGACGGTACAACTCATTGCCACTTGCTTATGTTATACTGACATCTTAGGCTAGAATGATTTCGCATGAGTTACTGCACCTCCTCTGCTGTTGCGTGTTGAGACTGTCATTTTGTGAAAACTGAAAAGTACATGGTTCAAATTACTTTACTTTCTTGGCAGGGGTGGGGGGCGGGGAGTCAGTTATCTCATTTGACTCATACAATATATTTACATAATCTGAATTGTATATAATGTAAATTTTTTGCTAAATCCTATTTTATTTTCTCTTTTATGACATGGATAAAATGTCTGAGTCATTAAAAGGAAATGAAAACTTTAATATCTGCTCTCCTGTATTTGGAGCATTTCTGGGCTTCATTCTCAATAAATTTGGAGTTTTCTTTATAAATTTTTTCCTTTACAACTTGAATGCTACTTTTTGGATGAATTCCTTGATAGGATAGTACTTGAGTTTATCATTTGTAAAGATGAGAATTATGCCAAGACATTAAAAAGTATCAGGTTTTCTATCTTGATTGAAGTGAATGAAGTGAACTTGACTGTTAAATGTACAATGGGAGATGATGGAGGGAGGGAGGGGGGAATATAGAGATCCTTGTAAGTGGTGATGGTACAGTCATGACACGATTTTCATTACTGATTACTTATCATATTATGGTAGTAATTTAGGGTGTGTATGAAATTGCTTTTTCTAAAATCAATTCTTGTTTCAATTCATTCTCAACCCTACATTCTAAAAGAAAAAAGAAAAAGAAAAAAGTCATTATTCATATTTCTCCATACTGCTTGTTAACCACAGATTCCCCACCCCCACAACCCCCTCCCTCCCCACCCCCCCCCCCCAAAAAAAAAAGGGTTTTCACAAAATCAATTCTCATTTCATACACACCATTAGCACTCATTATTTTAGTGTCATTAAATCTGTCCTTAGCTAATATGTGAACCTTATTAGATTATTATAATCTGTGCTTTATCTTTGCATATACTGAATTATTCTGTTTCCTTATCTTTAATGTTTTTGCGTCTCATGCAAAAATCTATTTTGGTCACAATGTCACAGATATGACTTCTTCAATAATGTCATCTATAATTTAGTAATATTTCACAATTCACTGGCGTCCACTAATAATTGGCTCGCAAAATAAGCGTTTTAAGTTCATTAACTATTCATAAAATCTAGCTTTGTCCATAAGCTTCCAGTACAATCATCATTGCTGGTTGTTGTTTCCACCAGTGACCAATTGGGACTAACAAGCTTGACAGCTGAAACGCTGTTAATTGAATTTTTGTTTCTTTCTTGGAATCTTCCCAAGTTTGGGTATCCATATCAATAGACAGTTCACAAAGGCCTGTAGAGGTTACAATAACATGAGCACATTGAAGATTTTAAATGTAAGAAACTTTTGTGGCTTTTTCATCGTTTTTAGGCCTGAGTTCCTAACCCAGTCTCAAGCCTCATATATGTAGGTTTATGTTTGTAGACTCACACAAACGCACATGCACACACACACACATGCATATAGGGACATTTAAAATGGTCATAGACATGTACTTATGATTAACGATCCTTGTTTCCATTAGGTTAACAGTGTATTCATCCCCATTTAACAAGTATTCTTTGCCTACGCCTTTTTTCCAGTGCCTAGTTGGTTGGTTTTTCTTATTTTCCTCTTTGATTCTCATTCTTTCTGCACTAAAGACAATGATTCATCACATCCATGTAACGTTGTTGACACCTCAAGTGTTTATAAATGAAACCCATTATAATTGGTTGCCAAAAGTCCACCTCGATAACAGTATACCTTTTTCCCCCTCTCTCTTGTTTGTGCGTTCTTTGACCTTTGGACTCGATTACTAATCTGCTGCATGCTGGTTCAATCTTTTGTCTTCTAAAGCTAATCAAGTGAAAGATTCAAAACAATCAATAGCTATTGGGAACTCAAATGGGGAAGTTGATAAAGAATGGTTGCGAATTTCGCAAATGC
This sequence comes from Nyctanthes arbor-tristis, assembly GCA_963692815.1. Classification (NCBI taxonomy): domain Eukaryota; kingdom Viridiplantae; phylum Streptophyta; class Magnoliopsida; order Lamiales; family Oleaceae; genus Nyctanthes; species Nyctanthes arbor-tristis. The sequence goes on along the minus strand of CAVNYN010240975.1, from coordinate 16,142 downwards.
ATTCGAGGTAATTTCATTATTTGTTGCATACTGAATATTTCTTTTCATATGATACAATCTACATTATCTGTAGTTGAAAGTTGAAATTCTCAGTTAAATTTATTTAATTGTCGTAGGGTGACACATTTTCACCCAAAGGAAAATCTAGATTGCAATTATAATTCTTTAAAGTAGCAGGATGGACTTTCAAAACAAGAGAGCTAACTATAGATGTTTTATGTTATATACTATCTTTCAAAACAATAGAGCTAACTGTAGATATTTACTGTTATATAACTTTCTTAATTGGTATTCGGGTCTTACCTTGCAGCCTATGCCTAAATTGACACTAGATTAGTGTAAAATCATCTTGGAGTTTCAGTTAATTAGATTTCAATTCTCTCACTTGTGAACCTTGAAGGAAAAGGAAAATGGAAAATTTACTGCTCCTCTCTGCAAGAAAATTGACCAAAGAGGGGAAGCAAGATTGACGCACTTGTGACATTATCTTGCAACTGGCATAACCTTATTTCACATCAGTACCCAAACAATTTTCACATAAGGTTTCTGCTTTCCAACATAATTGGGCCATAATGTTTAACCTGCTGTTGTTATAATTATGGTTTGGATTTTCATGTTGAGGATCTCTTTTTGCACAGTGGATAATGAGGAGTCGAGCTTGAATTGTACTCCATGCATCTTTTGTTGTCCCGTCAAGCTGGGACATCACTAGGATGTGTTTCCATGTTACATAATAATATAATATGTGTGACTCGGTATTGACCTTTCTTAGAAAATGAACTTGCATTTTCTTTGTTTATATTATCATTTGATTATTATACTGCCACTGTGCTACATTCTAGATTATTCTGTAATAATTCTATTTGCCTTGGTGGGACACCACTCATGTTAGTTTCGTTTTCTGGCAGAATGGCATCTTTTAGAAACGAATCTATTGATAAATGGCAGCGGAAAGCACAAGTGACAACAGGTGCTGCTGTTATTAAAGGCAAATTACATGCCTTTAATCAGGTGTAACTTCTGTGACTTAAAGAGTATTTCATCGTGCAGCAAAATTTACAATGATCTATAACTGACTGTTTACATTTATCAGAGTATTAGTGACCAAATATCTGCTTACATGAGGGATCCGAGTAAGATGATAAAGGGGATGCAGCAGAATAGATTGGCTGTTGCTGTGTTTGGAAATGTAGGTTTGAATTTGATCTTGGACTTGTTTACTGTGAACAGTGCAATTACCTGATTTCATTTCATAAAGAAATCCATGTCTGCACGAATTCATTTTAAAATTATATATGGTATGTGCATATGTTGAATATTTTTTGCACGTGTTTCTGGGCAGATTCCAGCATCCACTGAGAAAACTTTGCAAGAGGTATCAGTTTTGTGTTTGGCAAGCCTAATATTAGCATTTTCCGTATGTTGGCATGAGAGAGTGATCACCTCTCAATAATTAACAGTATAAAATTTTTCATCAGGGGACAGATGTGAATGGTGACCCTGAACTGCTTGATGATACTGAACTCTATCAACAATTACTAAAGGAGTTTCTTGAGACAATTGATCCAGCATCATCTGGTAAGACGCTTAGCATTTAGTGCGTGTGAGAGAAATATTTAAATGCCAAGTTCCTATAATTTACGATATCTTTCCTTCATAAGTTAGGCTCTGGTTCTTAAGCTACTTCTTGGGATAGGACGCTGATTTTATTTGCACATATCCAGAAGACAGTTCTTTCCCCCCTGCTTTTAGACAGTTTTAATATCAAGATCTAACTTCTGGCATTCCATCCATTACCCCTTCAGCCCTTCCGCAAGTTCCAGCTGTAACATTAGCCGTACAGGGTTCGGGAATATGTTTGGCTGTGCACTGCAGTTAACCCTTGTGTCAAACATGAATTTCATTTCAAATTTAATTTAATCACAGCTTTGTGTTCTTTCAGTCTTCTAAATCTGTGGCCCTTTGTATTGTTTCTGGAGTTCTATGGGTATCTACGAGTGGAGTGTGTAATTGAAAGATGTGTTGATTTAAACTCAACTGTTTTGATCTTGATTGTTGACAGAGACGGCCTTCTATGCCGTCAAACGATTGAAAACTAAGAAACGGAAAATTGTTGACCGGCGAGCATCAAAGAATCGTAAGATTCGGTAAGTAGCCTGTTGGTTGATTGCATGGTTATTTGTTTTTGACACGATCCAATACCTAATACCTCTTGATTTGTTTATTATGCAGGTATAATGTGCACGAAAAGATTGTTAATTTCATGGCCCCCCGTCCAATGAATCTTCCTCCCGATGCTACTTTGATCTTCCAGAATCTGTTTGGCCTCAAAAATAACAGATCTGCTCCAGCAGTATAACCGGCCGTTTAGCTGGAAAACATTGACATTGACGTTTAGCTGGAAAACATTGACATTGACGATATTCGTATAAGTAATGGCTTCATTAAATCATCAATCAAGACGATAAAGAGAGCAGTGAAGATTTAGGTGTGTATTTCGTATAATATGATTTCTTGAGAGTGCTGAACACTTTCTGGCTAAATAATTGTGTGGTTCTTTTACATCCTAGTTCAAAATTTTATTTTCATGTGGAGTTATAATGTTGTATAATTTCTAATAGGATGTTTTTTTTTTTAAGGGTAATAGGATGTGTTGAAAACTTCTACTCCTGTTTTATTTATAATTTATAAATGATGAAAAGAAATGTATTTTCTGAGCTTATCTCTCATAGTTTGCGCATTGCTGTGGCATAGGGGAGAGGAGGACAATTAAGGAAGGGCAGCTGTGGTTTGAGCCGGGTTCAAATCCGGACTTCTGGCTCAAAATGTGAATATCTAATCATTGAGTTACCTATTTGAACCACCATTGTTGTAGGATTAGTTATGTAGAAAGTTGTGGTCCAAAATTGGGAAATAATAATATATAATAATTAATAATAATAAGCTAGATTTGATAGGTTGTGAAGAGAATCCATATCGGGTCATTAGAGTTACCCTTATGGAATCATGAAATATTGTTTTTTAATTATCATTAAATAATAATAACAATGATGATTTTGATGATGATAATAATATATATGGCGTTATTGTATTCTGCTATATCTTTTGCCATTTATTGGCGACTTAGTTAATGAACGTGTTTATGTTTTTCAAAAAAAAAAAAAAATAATGACAATAATGCTAGTTGAGATTTATGTGGTCTAATGGTCGTTCAAGTAAGTTGCTTGAATCCTTAACTAAGGGTTTGATTTCCCTCATTTACAATTCATTTGTAACATTAAAAGAAATAAAAATGATGGTTGAAAGGGAACTGAGGCACTTGATTTACATGAGAACTGACTTTTCAAAATGCGCACTGTTGAAAGATAATATATTTAGATACTTTATATATGTAATGTAATTTTATTTAGCAATTAAAGTTTTTAAATGAACTATTTTAATTTTAAGTTTTTGAATGAGTTAATTCAATATTACGTCAAAATATGATTTTAAGGATCTCTAGCTAAATCCTAAAAGACATTAATTAATTTCAATAACTAAGCAATAATTTTGATTGATTATAGTATTCATATTTAGGTTTATTATCTACATTGTACTGTGTAATTCTCCTTGATAAGATTCACTATATATCAATAACACTTATATATTGAAATATTTAATCCGGAACCATCTACATCCTACTATCTTCTATACAATATAATTTTTTATGATATATTAATTTCAGGTATAACTTGAAATATAAATTTTCATACCGTCCTAGTAATAAGCATTTATTTTTTTATTTTTTTTTGACCAGAGTAATAAGCGTTTATAATAGTACAAGTCTATTAATTTTGTGTATAATTGAAGAAGAAAGAAACAGACCCTTTTTTCATTAAGAATTATAAAAGAGGAGGGGCTTCTCCCTTTATTTTTTAAAATTTTTTTTAACCTTCTTTTTTAACGACATAAGCTCGCATATTAGAGGTTTTCTTTATGGATTAAAAAAAGGCGTAGACATATACATGTTCTTCTCTGTCATTCTTGTGCCGTTCAGCCTTTTTCTCTAATTATCCTTTGATTCTTCTCTGAAAAATCTAGTCATCATATCTTCTGTTATTTGTTACTTCACTGCTAGTAGAATTCTAGTAATAGTTAATATTAATTAATTATTACCTTATGTACTTGCACAAGTTATACAATAAATGGGTGTATATATCTGGTGGTTTGTGTTGGATTCTCGACACGGTCTGATTATAGAAACCTCACCTCTCTTTTACAGAACTCAAACTGTCACGTAATAATATAATATTAGGTATTGGATTAACACTTAATATTGTGCAGTTACGTGACATTCATTTCTCGACACGAGATAATGAATATACTTTTTCGCTCTAAAATTGTTTAAGCAACCTTGTAAACGGTGTTACAGTTGAAGTATGAACTCGACACTCTGTCACGTGATAACCTTTGTCAGTGCGCGTTTAATATGCCTTCCATTGTGTATTCGCAGCGCCTAACCTCCCCTCAGTGGACATTCAACGTTCGTCCACGACTTATATACGCTTTTAGAGGTGGTTACCGATGAACGAGGGGGGACTTTGTCCGCCGGAGGTTTGAACTCACTTGGAAAAACTCCACAAATCCTGCTATAACCTGCACATTTTACACAGCAGTGTCCGTTTTGAGCTCCAAGGAGCCAAATTGGAAAAATCGCTTGAACCCCTGAAACCCACTATGCTTCTCCGCATCACTTCCACCAGTAAGGCTACTTCGTCCGCCGTATTTTCCATCTTCACCACTGTCAGCCGCCACTTCTTCACCACCGCTGCTGCCGGTACACCGAGTTTGTCAAAACTCCCCAAACCCTTCTCAAAAATCCCCTGGAAGTACAGGGTGCAAGTCACACACGAGGCCCGGAAACAGCTTGCGGACTACCTCCACGCCACCCGTTCCATACCCTTCACCTATGCTGAGCACATCGCCAACAACTGCCCTTATTCCCTCTCCAGTGTTGTTGCCGAGGTTCCCTGCTCCCCGTCCACCTTCCCCAAGTCCTTCCAGCGGTTCCTCAGGTACCACCCGATTAATCTACTCGACTTTTTCTTTGAAAGCATTGGATTAGATTTTAATAAGAAAAATGAAGTTTCTCGGTCGCTTTTCCCCGTCAATACCCTCTTTTTGTCTGATTGGACGCAATTCAATGCTGCTTGTGCCCTTGCAGAGTTTGGGTTCCCATGGTGCAAATTGGAGATTGTTATATAAGGAGGATTGCTCAATTTTTGACATCGAGCCATTTACGTTGGGTAGGAGGCTAAAGGGGATGAAGGTTAACTATGAGTTTAGTAGTGTTAATGTCATTGGGATATGCTTGGCTTTTCAGCGCATTCTGTATGTTGATATGTGTGGGTTGCTAAATGATTTAAGAATTGTTTTCATTGACTATGGTTTGGCCAATTGCATAGAGGGCAATGTGGATGCTATGTTTGAGGTCTGTAGGAAAATCCGGGCTTTTTATGACTTAGGTTGTGAGATGGGGAAGGTTGGTGAGTTGATGGGGAGAAGTAAAAACATTTTTGTAGAGTATTCAGAAGAGGTTTTGGTTGCAAGGATTGAGTATTTCTGCAGATTGGATGTTAGAAAGGATGAAATTGGTTTGTTGCTTCTTTCAAGGCCAGAAATTTTCAGTTTTGATCTGGAGGATCGGGTAATTTCAGTTTCGGGGTTTCTGAAACATTTTGGATTGCAAGAACCAGAACTGAGTTCTCTTGAAAAGAAGTACCCTCATGTTTTTGGCAGGAATAAAATAGCTAATCTGCCTCATGTAATGAGGTCAATGAATCTCGGCCAATGGTTCTTTGAGAGGATGAGCAGTGTGGATCACTATTTGTTAGGTACTTATTCTATTAACAGTATAGTTGAGGACTTGGATAAGGACTATGCTTACAACTTGATGAAAATCCAAGCTAAAAGAACACACTTCCATAATCATGGAAAGTTGAGTTTCTTACATGGCATAGGGTTTGGAGAGAACAAGTTTACAGTAAAAGCCTTTGCTCAAGTGAACAGCTGTAGCAGCCAACTGCAACAACGATTTGATTTCCTACTACAATGTGGAATTGAATTCTCAAAACTCTGTGGAATGTTAAGGTTGTCGGCAAAGATTCTAAACCAACAAGAAAGGATTCTTAAAGAAAAACTTGATTTCCTTTGCCAAGATATGGGATCCTCTCTGGAGTACCTTGATGTTTTTCCTGCCTATTTATGTTATGACTTAGAGAGGCGAATTAAACCAAGATACAATTTCCATGTGCGGCTTGTGGAGCAGGGGCTCTGTAAAAAAGAGTACTCCATCTCTAGCATAATAGCTACTAGTGAGAAACAATTTGTGGCTCGCCTTTCTCGCATCAACCCAGCTGCCTCAGAGAAGTGGCTAGAGGGCTCCTTAAAGAAAAGGTGAAACTGCAAGTTGTGGGGCAATTTCAGTATCTTGAATTTGACATTGCTAGACTACTTATTGGTGACTTCATACTACAAGTTGTAGATATTTCTTGGTGGATGATTCACCACTGATACCCATTTTGCATCAAGGTGACTGTCTTTGTATATAGTTAGGATATTGATTGAATGATATCCTATGATTTGCATATATACATAATGTAGGAGTATGGAATCTGAGTTTCTCTGTTTTGCCACAAGAATTTGGTCAACCGTGTCAATTTATGATTTTTACGAGGATCGGCTGCAGCTTTATCAATGATTTCTCTGGTTCTTTGTTCAGTGATATTAGTCCATCTTTCCAGATGGGGTCATAATTGTTGAGCATGTTTTCTTTCCGGCTTTGAATATATGAGAGACGGAACTTTTGCACGTAGATACTTTAAACTTTCCCCTCCTACTCGTCAATGCAATCTTTACATTTCTTTTGTTATGAGTTCTTACGACACTGACTAAAACGGTTGCATGTGAAATACATGACATAACGTTGTTCTGTTTTGTTCATGTAAATTTCTCAGTTATATTTTTTTGCTAACTAGCTTCTGGAGAACTTTGCTACAATATTAGCTGCATATTCCTTATTCTCACTATTAGATGTATTTTTGGGGGTTACAGATTTGTTTGATTGTTTAGCCCGTGATATCTATCTATATTTTCACATTTACGGAGGAATCCGTGTGATTTGTGAAAATATCAATTGTAATTGTGTTATGAACTTATAATTGAAATAGATTATAATACAATTACAGTTTCAGTTGAAGTAAATCATAATTGGTCGTGGAACTGACGCCAAAATTTGGCATCTCTTATGTATACGACGGCAAGTGGTCTAAGACACGTTTATAATCTGTGATAAAAAGTATTTCCATTTTTTTAAGACTATTTCGTTATCTTGATTTAATTCAGACAACTATGCATGCTGGAAAGCTAATTTTATCCTACTCCATTATACTCTGGATGTACCCACTGAAAGAAAAAAAAAGCATTTCTGTGTGTGAGAATGCAACTATGAGGGCCTTTGTCTGTATTTTTTGGTCAGCAGATGCTGGCTGGTTGGGGTATTTTGCTTGTGGGTTTGTGATGCATCCACGTTTAGTACGCTGGTTAAAGCAGAGTACGTTGCATTTGCTCCTGTATTGTAACTGAGATTTTCGTGAAGGCTATACCTGATGGTGGCTAAGAAGAGGTCTTTCATGCATTTTCCTTTTTACGTTGATATGTCTGATCCTACACTACACAATTCTGTTGCAGTTATTTTCTTTCTTTATTCTTTCTTCTTATGGTTGAATAACTTCTTTTTCGTTCTTTTCATAATTGTTCTTTGGTTTTATAGATATTCCACTTCCAGAGCTGATTTTAGGTGATCAAATGGATTAGATTTTGTTGTGAATGGGGGTTCTAATCTGTAGCCTCACAGTGTATACTCTGATTTCCTTAAATGAGCTCTTTGAGTGCTCGGATTAGAGATCAGAATTATGCCTTTATTATTCCATAAAGCTGTGATTCAGCAAGTGCAGAGGTTGAGTTCATAAAAGACTAGGGTTGTAGAAGTTCTGGCTGAGGAGTTCCCACCAAAGATGTGGTCAACTCAAAGCAACCAAAATTTCAAGAGATGCTATTTACTTCTGAACATGAAGTCTCAATTGCTTAGAGTGCATGATCTATCGTAGTCATAAACGTTATGCGCCCATCTATGTTACACAAACCTAGTGGCTTTACGTGCACCAGTGATGTTTGCAGTTGCTATGTGCTAATAAATATGTCTTATTTGAATCTCCTTTGGCAAGCCAGGTCTGAATTTCTTGTCTTTGCCATTTCGATGTATGCTGGATGTCCTGTTTTCTAGTTTTGATTATTTATGCAGTGAATACAAAAACAGAGAAAAAAATATGACTTTTTAAGTTTATTTATTTCAAATTGAGACCTATAATATGTCCTTTAAGTCAAGCTTAGTAGCTTCTCTTGGCTGCACCAATCAAAGAACAAGGCAATTCTTCCCCAGGAGCCAATTATATTCTGTGCTAACCATATTCCCATATCATGAGGTACAAAAGATTTTCGGCTCAATTTTGATATCATATCTGAACTGCATACGCACATGCATGCGTGAATGAATGTGTTGATTTTCATGTTCCCCTTCTTTTTATTTGTTAGGTATGATCTGCCTCTCTTCCTTAGAAGTAAACACAACTCCTTTTCCTCTGAACTTGTGCTCAATCACCCATACTGAAAGGGTATAAAGTGAACTTGTATTAGGCTTGTGCTGGCTGCAGACTATATCTTTTCATTATCTGTTAAATTTACATGACTTTAATTTTATGTTTGTTTACAGGAAGAACAGTGTCTTCATTAAGATAAAGGCATTGCAGAATGGAAGACTAGGTAATTTTAAGGGCCAATATTCACCTGGCAAACTCATAGAAAAAGCCCCAGAATTTTTATGAGAATCGTATCATAAAGTATCTAGAATTTCTTGGATTTGCTTACACTTGTCTTTTGGTCTTATGATAAAAAAAACTAAACTACATGGCAATCTATTTACAACTTAAGAAAAAGAGTTTAACACTTTTGTCCTTCTGCATCGATCATGTTTAATTTGAGAATTTATGGTAGATTTTCTAGTATATGCGTACTTGTTAGTGATATACTAATTAGAATAATTGAAGTACTGATACCCTTTATACTGTTCTCCTACAGGTTAGCATGCAATTTCTCAAAGAAGTCTTTACTCAATAAGCTACTATTTTGATTCATCTTAAGTTATCTTGTAAATGTTGATAATTGATATTGAGAAGCAGATAGATGCAATTTCCCTATAAGCCCACACGGTTCCTTGATAAACAACAGTTGCATTCAATATTTGCAGTTGTAACAGCATGCTACACATTTTCCTTTTCCGGGGTCATGTATTCAAGAATATGAATGGATTGCATGCATGCTCAAACTCGCACTCTGCTTCTCTGCAATTTCATGCATACCCTGCCCTTTTTCCCCGCTTGTGGAACGATGAAATCTGATTCTACACTCATTGACCAATGATGTTGATTTAATGGGAAAATGTTGTAAAAATTGTCGGCATTATGTTAACTCTTTCCCCATTATACTCATTCAGGGGTAAGTTGAATGGTCCATTTACCTTAGTTTCTACACACACACACAGAGAGAGGATCTTTGGAGGGACATTTTCTGACAAATTGGAGACAAGGCAAGAGATTGTCATTGTAATCTTATTTGTCAACTCTAAAGCACATTGCAGTGGTTACATACATTCGGAGGAACCATATAAGTGTTTGCTTTGCTCTCTCCTTTTTTTTTTTTTTTTTTTTAAATCCCCCTCCCCCCATCCCCTGGTATTGTGTCGTAAGTGGAATTAGGTTTCTATCAAATCCTTTTTTTTCTTATGTTGTTTCCATCTTTGCTAGCGTCAGTAGAACATCTGAATCCCGGTTTAACGTCCTCTCCTAGCTTGGAAATTTAACATGTCCTGTAAAACTGTGTGAATTGGCAGTAAAAGTAAATGCACCATTTCCTTTAATTAGAGTGATGATTGCCAACACATTCCATTTGTTTAGTGACAGTGCATTGCACATATGGACTTGTGCTAATTATAGTTAATAAGTTTCTCTTGAGTCCTGTACAGGTAGGTGCTCGATGAAGCGTGTGCATCCAGTTGCATGTATGTTATTATCGGTATGTCTGCGCATCGAATTGTACGAGTAGTTGTATACACATCCCCTTGGATGCGTGGTCCAAACTCCAAAGTCCTAAGTTGCCAGCTTATATTTCTTCATTCATACACCTTTCCTGTGGCCCTCTCAGCCTATTTTTGCTTACAGGAAGAAGAGTCAATGGCTTGTCAAGAAAAATGGAAAAACAAAAGTAAAGACTCCACCTGGATTGTTCCATGGAGATGACTCTCAGCTTATTTTGCTTTATATATGTTGATCAAGCCTTGCATGTATGTCCTGAGAATTGAAGTTATTTTATGGTTTCCTTTTGATCAAGTTTAGATGTAATAACTAATTAATTTAATATGGGTACGAAGTTTCTCTTGTGAATGAATATTCATGTCCTGAAAATTTTGATCTAGAGCAACCAGCCATTATGGAGTATTTTTACACGTGAAACCACATATAGTTTTAATGAATCCACATATGGGTTCACGTATGAGCTCGTGCCCCATGTGAGGATGACTTCATTTGTGGAGTTACTGAGTGGCTCTAGATCAAAACTACAATAGTAGTTGTTTTTGTAGTTAATTATGTTTATTTATATTACTATTCCATGGCCATCCATCTAGGGAAAGAATTTCTAAGCCAATGAGACAATTAGTTGTACAGGTCTCAATTAATCAATTACTTGGGTTTCCTGTATCTATTGCTATGATCGACGAGGACATCCAACACCCTTTAATTTAATTTATCAACATTACACTTGGATGCCTTAAAGTGCAGAAATTATAACAAAACGCCATGTGTAAGGACATGATGATGATGTTATACGTAGATTCAATCGAGAGAAAAAAATACACTAGTATGTATATTTTGTTAGTATAATTTATGGATTCGTACATGTACTCTAATATATCCCTTTATATTCATAATAATGAAGGTAAATTTATTTAACATGACTTATAACCTATTAATTATTATTAATAAATCCAAGAGTTGCGTGGTGGTCAAACGTTGGCTCAATTTGTTAAGAAAGATTAAGCCAGCCGGAAATGGATAGCGGGAAACAGTATCTCCGAATTAAAATATCAAAAAAAACCTGTCAACCGTATATGGTAATTAACCTCGACCGTACAATTGCAACATTTTGAAGTGACAAGAAATTAAATTCACAATTAATCTCCGTATATTTCTTTCCCTCAACTTAAACAGAAAATTCATTTAAAAAATATTTGTTCCAATCCGTATATTCGTTTAATTTTAAGGGTTTATCCGCCACAAGCTTGAAATAGATGAAGCCATTTGTAATTTTTTGTTGTTTGTTTCACTTGTTTGTATATCTCTCTCTCTCTCTCTCACACACACACACACACACTATATATATATATATATATTTGTCTATTAATCTCAATTAATTATTGGATTCTCTTGTGTATGAACTAACTAGGGTTTTTAAGTCTATTTATATATTTTTTTATCCTCATAAGCTACTGATAGATTAAATTGTAGAAATATGCAAATTATAATTTGCTTTCTTTTATATACTTTCCTGACATCCCTAAGTTCAGATCAGTTCCATATATATTATGTCAGTAAGTTTGATACATTCAATTTTCCTGATGGGTTTACTTAAAATTATGATATTTGACAGACTGCTTCTCATAATTGATCTGCAGGCTTTTTGAATTGTTTCTATCAGCAATTCATTCATATATGAATAAACTTGAATTGATTAGTTTAATATAATTACTTCAATATTTCTCCCTGATCTCTCTCATTAATTATATATGTCTGTGTGATATTTTACCATTAGCCTTTTCTTCCCTTGTTCTTAAGTCCTCCTTGTGTTTGTCTTTGAAGCTAGTAATTTTAGTGGCGTCAAGAAGGAAAAGAAGCACTTATGTCATTGCCAGGATCATCTGCACCAAAGAAGCTTGATCACGATGATGAGCATCACCAACCTGCAGGTGGCCAAATACGGGCCTAGATCGCAATCACCTTTTATCTCCAATTCATTGCAGTCATTTTTTCCAGTTAAAGGAAATGACCTTGTATCTCATGAAACCATGAGGAAGGATCAGAGGGCAGAATAAGTTGGGGAACTATATCCAGATTTTGAAAAGCTAGGTATGAAGTTGGAGGAAACAGCAATGCCTAAAGAAAAAAAGCAGCTGAAGCAGTACTTTAGGAGAAGTTCGAAGAATATTGAGGACGGGGGATTATTAGAAAAAGTTTATGATCATGATCCACTTGGAATTGGAGGAGCGAAAGATGATAAGAAGGCGAGATGGAATTTAAGGGAAAGAAAGGCCATTAATTATCAAATGTCAAAACTTACAATAAGTCCAAATCCTCTTGTAGGATCATCATCATCTGAAACTGTTATGGCCAGAGGAAAGAATTCCAGTGAATGAAAAATGAAGGAAAAGTCGAATAATGCCCCCAAGTTGCCCAAGTTCTCTCTTCAACTTACACCTGAGGAAATAGCAATGGACATGCTTGCAATGACCGGAAAAATGCTTCCTAGGAAGTTGAAGAAGAGGCCAAAAAGTGTTCAAAGAGACCTTGATATAGTGAACATTTACCTTAACCTACATAAATCTATTGATATGTATACCTAGCCAGCATTTTATAGTACCATTTTTGCCTAATGTTTTGGTCATAATCTTGTTCTTGCAGCTAATTTTCCCTGGTGAGAATTTGGGAAGAATTAACATCTTGCCAGTATAAAGTCTCCGAAAATAACAAAAATTGAGGTTCATCGTTTTTAGTTTCCATTGGAACATTAAGGTGCCGTTTTGTTTGTGTTTCTGTTTTCTATTTTCATTCTTAAGAATGTTTTCTGTTTTCTAATTTCATTCTCTGTTTTCTGATTTGCTGAAAACGCGTTCTGCTTGTGTTATCTGAAAACTGATTTTGAGAATGGAAAACTAGAAAACGCATTCTGTTTGACATTTTCTGAAAAAAATTTTGTTCACAAAATATTCTGTAGAAATATAACTCTACATTTATTTCTGTAATGATATATAACCAATTGCTTTTGTTAACTTCTATTTCAAATTTAAACATGTTGATCAAAATATATACTCTCGTTATCTATCAAGTAAGCGATAAATTTTTAACTTTACTAATAGATATACTCGAGAAATATTATTATTACTCATGTATGCCGATATCCATGAAATATAAGTAAAAGTTTTGTCTAGTAATTAAGGCATATAAATAACAATAATTCCACTTAATTAAAATAGTCACACATAGAGTTTAAGACTCTAAAAAAATCAAAATGAATTTGCAAAGTCATCCCGTCCTTGAGTACTCATTCCACATTTGAGTAGCAATCTCATCCCACACTTCACTCATTTGAGCTGTCTGACTTGAATTAAACTGTATTGGTTCAGAATCTTGACTTGTCTCGAGTTCATCATCAAGTTACACTAGACCTTCCCCAAAACAATAATCAAGAAATTTACAAAGTAATGATTCATCCCTAATCCCTACTCTTAAGAGCAAGAATAATAATCAAGAAACACATATATCATTCACAAACCAAATTTATACATATATACCAAAAAAAAAAAAAAGCTTATACAAACAAATTTAAATTAAAAAAACTAGGTTTATTACAAAAAACATATTCATAACATACATGTTTATACTTTACATACCCAAAAAAAAAAAAAAGTTTACACAAACATATTTATACTACAAAAAAGATTTATAACAAAAAAAAAAAAAGATTTATAACAAAAGATTTATACATATATACCAAAAAAAAAAAAGTTACACTAGACCTTCTTCAAAACAATAATCAAGAAATTCACAAACCAATGATTCATCTCTAATCCCTACTCTCAAGAGCAAGAACAACAATGAAGAAACACACATATCATTCACAAACCAAATTTATACATATGTACCAAAAAAAAAGCTTATACAAACATATTTAAACAAAAAAAAACCAGATTTATTACAAAAAACATATTTATAACATACATATTTATACATATATACCCAAAAAAACAAAAATAGCTTATACAAATATATTTATACTACAAAAACAGATTTATAACAAAAGATTTATACATACATACCCAAAAAAACAAAAATAAACAAAGTTACACTAGACCTTCCCCAAAACAATAATCAAGAAATTCACAAACTAATGATTCATCCCTAATCCCTAGTCTCAAGATCAAGAACAATAATCAAGAAACACATATATCATTCACAAACCAAATTTATACATATTAAAAAAACAGATTTATAGCATGCCAAATTTCTACATATATACCCAAAAAAAAAAAAAAGCTTATACAAACCAAATTTATTACAAGAAACATTTTTATAACATATATATTTATACATATATACCCAAAAAAAAAAAAAACAAAACAAAAGAAAGCTTATACAAACATATTTATGCTACAAAAACAGATTTATAAATAAAAAAACGGATTTATAACAAAAGATTTATACATATATACCCAAACAAACAAAAATAAACCAAGTTATACTAGGCCTTTCCCAAAACAATAATCAAGAAATTCACAAACCAATGATTCATCCCTAATCCCTACTCTCAAGAGCAAGAACAATAATCCAGAAACACAAATATCATTCACAAACCAGTGATCCAAAATTTAAGCCATTTTTATAACCAAAGTCACTGAAAACCGCTATGATTTCCACTTATAAGTTACACTAGTGAAGGAACTTAAAGTGAGTTGAGATAGAAAAGTACTTGAAAGAAAATAAAAGAGATGGTTGTTTTAAATTATTTAAGAAACTCTTTGAAAGGCTCATGGATGCATGTGAGATTTCTGAGGATGTTTTTCTTTATATTTTTCACAACAAATAATGTCCTATGACTAGTGAGATCCCATAAGTCTTTATTAATTTGAAGTGTAATTAGCATGTTTAGTATTGTTTCTTTTAGCAAAGTCCTAAAGGTAGAAATTTTGGTGAAGTCCCCAAAACTTATATCGGTCGGTTTTTTAGTTCCTTTTGGATGGAAAACTCAAAAAATGAATGTTAAATCTTATCCATTGTTTGGTGGCCAGATTCATTAACAACAGTTTTTTTCCTAATCAAATTAAAAAGTGTCAAACCATTTTAATAATTAAAAGTTAAATCATAACAAATTAAAACTAAGGGCACTTGTTCAACGAGCTTTTCTTCGACAATGTCATCATTCGGCAACTGCTTTATTTGGAAACTGTTTCAAGTTTATGTTACAGATTGCTATAGGAGAAAGACAACACTATCAGGGAAAATTGTACTGAAGTGTCCTTATTTATATTTTTAATTTATTATATTTCTATATTTTGTTTGGTTGAATATGATTTTATCAATCCAAGAATAATATCTTGCAAAACAGAAAAATGACAGTTCTATGCTTCTCAATCAAAGGATTACCCCAAAAAATAAGGCCACAAAACACATTCTATCTCTATATTAGGGCTATTCATCGGAAAATTTACCTGGCCGAATATGTCTCGTCGGAAGCTGCTGGACGCATGATGTTGCTGCTGCGCGCCTACTACTGGACGGATGATGTTGCTGCTGCTCCACTCCTTCGCGCGACCGGCCGGCTGCTGTTGGGCGCCGGCGAGTAGTCACAACCGAAAAAAAAAAAAGAAAAGAAAGAAAAATCAAGGAAGAGACAAAGAGATTTATTCCAACAATGGTTGAACTGAGCTTGGGAGTTAGGGCAAAGCGATAAAACCGAAGACCTACCTTACAAGAGTTGCGGATGGGCGGCGAGGATGGGCGGCGGCGATGGGGGTTAGGAGGAGAGACAAACCCTAGGTGGGATTACGAAGTGAGAGAATGAGGAAGGACGAAGCAGAGGGGGCGCGGTTTGAGTAAAAGACCTTGCGTTCACACTGAGAATTGCACAGTAGCGCGTTTTGGGCTTCTCTTGTGTTTTGGGCTGAAGACATTGAGAACGACTTTTTTTTTTTTTTTTTTTTAGGTTTTGTTAATTAATTT
>CAVNYN010240971.1:0-29108 GCA_963692815.1 Nyctanthes arbor-tristis | reverse complement strand
AAAAAAAAAAAAAAAAGCTACGACCGCATCCCTCGAACCACCACCCCCAGCCACAACCGCTCTGCCACATCCACAAACCTTTGAACCCAGCTAACACGACCTCGATTCACGGACTCATCAACACTCAAACCAACAGCCCCCCATTGTTTTCTCTCTCCCTCATGCGTACTCTCTCTCCCTCGTCCCTGAGCCCCCTATTCTCTGCCTCCCAATTATGCCGAATTGGGAGCAAATCACAAGAATTGTCATTTTGACTTGATTTTATTTACAACTTCAGTCCCTTATAGTGCTATTCTCGTCATTTTCAGTCCTACGCTTAATCTCTAGACTCTAGTTGGCCCAATATCCTTGTTTCAAAACAAAATCAGCCCCCACTTTTACTCCTTTCTGATTTAGTCCCTCAATTCTCAGAATACTCTTTTTCAGCCCAAAAGTTTCGATAATTTTGTTTTAAGTCCAAAATTTTTGCGGGTCACCATTTAAATCCCTACTGTTATTTAATTATAATATTTTCAAATTCCTAACTTAATCAATTTCAAGACTTTTGCTCAAATTTGAAAAGCTTATTCGAGGTGAGTTCTTTCTTTGTAAAGTTAAGTATTTAAAATTGCGCATTTCTAGTTAACTTCTTTAGCTATTATGTGTATTAAACTGTAATTATGAGAATTATGCGTTACGGATGAGATTATTTATGCTATTCCAAGAAAGAGAATATTTTACTTAAGCATGAGAACTTGCATATTAAATGCATGAGAACGTGCATCTTGAATATATGATTTTTTCCGAGAATTGAGATACCATATTTGAGAAATTAATTACTTGTTTATGTGTATCATTGCTATTTAAGTTGACTATTATATGCGCTGAACCTACTGAGTATTTCTATGAAATACTCACCCCTTTCATAAAATGATAAATTTTCAGATTTTGGAGCTGGAGGCGCGTATGGTGGTGGATATTGATTATTGAACGGTCTTTTATTAATTTCAGCATTATTTAAGATTTTATCATCAAGAGTTTAATACATCTGATTTGGGGATTTTTTGCAAAGAACAAATTTTATTATTTATCGAAACAAGAATTTCCGTACATTACCGTTAATTTTTAGAACTCAAGTTGCTTGAAAGGTTGTTAGAAAAGACTTAACTAACGTTCTCGGCATTCAGAACTCAAGGCGTTACAGCTGCATTGGCTATTTGAGCGGCCTGGTGACCATAGTGTTAAGGTAAAAGGATATGGGGTGAAGGAGAGCTCATCGGGTAACCTTGTTATCAAGCATCCTGAAATATTAAGGTTGCAAGGTTGCCAGGGCGTGCCTTACAGGTCGTTGGGCCCAAGGACGGGGCGTAGGGCCTGTTAACAGAATTTGCTCTTCCGTTTACCCTTGTTGACTCGTGCTTTTAGCAACCACAAAACGCAAGGACAAATAATACCTCATGCTGGGCTACCTTAACAAGTTTTCTCTCATGGTCAACTATATGTTACACTTTCAAGGGGAATCTCTATGCATACCACTAAAGTGTTCATCAAATCAGAGAAATCTACAGCAACAAGGATGACACACCCAAAAAACATTGTGTCCAAAGAATTACTTCGACAAAGGTACAATATTACATAATTACTGTTAAATTCAATTGACTTAAAAAATTAATTTTTATTAACTTTCTTTTTGGGTATAATTACAGCTCTGGAGGCGACATAAACACATCATCAAGTTCTTAATGAATGAGATAACAGTCTTATCAATCATCAAAAGGAAATATTTTTTTTTTTTGAAATTGACATCATAAGGTAATATAGTGAAACTAATTGTAAATACTATTCTCTAACACCATATACAACCCACGTTTTGTAGCACCTCCGAACTTTTCAAAAAAAACTATGATGAACAAATTAATTATTTTTTATTCTTGTGGGGCTAGGACGCAAATATGACGAGTAATACTATCGGTTGAGTTTTGAGTTCTAATAGAGTTGGCATTTTGATATCAATATCGGTCTCCTTGTGGAGATCATAATTAATCATGAGTTATGGCTCAAGTAGTAGTTGAATTGGACTTATAGAACCCATGTTAGAGAGGCTAAGAGCAGTTAGTATATATATTATATACATATATTTCCCTCAGCCGTGTATATGTGTATTGTTATTATCGTTATTTTTTTTATTGTTATTATCATCATCATCATCGTCATCATTATTATTATTTTATTTTATTTTAGGAAAGGAATACGAATCCATATGCCATTGGAATTCGTTAATTTCTCACCTGTGCCAAATAGTAGTTTCATTAGGTATCATTCTCTATTAGTTAGTATATATATAGGTATAACATGCAGAGTAGGACTTACGAAAAGCAGTTTCGGCTTTCTCTTTGCATGAGAACTTTCGAACGTGTTTCCTACATCGTTTTCATCGAGAAATTCTAACATGGGATTACTATGTGGTATTTTCCTTCCATTATCGTTCTTTGTATGTTTGAATATTATGGATTTAATTACTAAACCCACGGCCCTATGGGGAAAACCATGTGCCACGTTATCATGTTTCATGTCATCCTTGGAGCCATGTTTATTAATTATGCCTCGGACCTATGTTGTAGCGCTATCTAAATTATCATTCTCATGGTTGTGGTAATTCTTATGTCATGTTCTCATGTTGGTAAGAGATTCTTTAATGTTTTTACATATTTAGTAATGATTATAGTTGGTTGCTGGTAATCCCACTGAGTATAATTTGTTATACTTACCCCACTATTTACACTTTTCAAATGATTTGGGTGGCGCCGGACGCAAGGAAAATTGAGGGAGCCGACTGCGTCACACAAGTTATCTCATGCTTCAAAGTTTGGTTATGGACAAGTTAAAATTTCTTATTAGTGTCAAACTTTGCATATTTGATATATCATTTATAAGGCACTATACGTTCATTTGACAGTAATCCATCAATTTTGTTGAGGTAAATCGATTTTCATGCTACAAGTTTATTTTGTATGAATACATAGTCTAAAATGCAATTAATTGAAGTGTGTATTCATATGCATATTGACAATTATTGTTACATGAAAAAATGGTGCTTATTCCTGTATTTTTATGTTGCAAGTATCGGAAGTTGATGGCACAAGTTGATCAAGACAAGTTGGGATGTTCAACAATTATATTGACTGTGGGCAAGTGTCAAAGAAATCATGATAACTGGAGTTCTAGATATCTAAAGAATATGATTCAAGTTGGATTGGAAATATAACTTAAATATACACAAAATCATCCCATATGACCAGATTCAAATTCAGTTCACAAAGTCGTCAAAAGTCATCGTCAAGTCCAAGCCATGTTCTTACCAAGGTAAGATGTTGACTAGTCAGCAGCCTTCACTATTTTGATCATATCTGGAGTTATAGATATTGGATTGGTATGATTCAAGTTGGAGAATGAATCTAAGAGATATATCTACAATCTTAATATTTATCACTTTCCCAGATTCAGAACATAATGCAGAAAAAAGACGGCCAAGTGAAGAGAGCCAGAACAGTTTGACAGTCAAACTTTCCGTCTGTACAGCTGTTGGTTTTTCATGGATATGTCGAGCTGTAGTTATACAAATCCTGTGATTCCTAGTCCATTAGAAAGCCAATTTGAAGATATAAATATTATATTTTATCATCTGATTTTGAATCTGGCCCACAGAGCCTCAAAAATCGCCTAAAATTTGAAAGTTGATGCATTCACCTGATGGCTGCTAGACAAGTGGGCAGTGCTGACTATTTTGTACATATCTCAGCCTACAAAATTCCAATTGGCCTGAAATGTTTTTCCATCACATCACCAACTCATTAGTACAGAACTTTTATTTTGGTGACAAGTCCAAATTCAATGAATATAAGCAACAAAACGAAGCTCCAACTTGCATCAGATTTGCTGGAGCCAGTCTGGCATGAGGAAAGTTGCAAGATGAAAGTTGTCCGATTTTCCCTCTATAAAGAGCATTCTTGTGGTCATTCAAGAGAAGAAGTTTTTGGGAAAGAAAAATACGTAGGAGGAGGAGTAGGCCGAGAGGCCGACTTTGGGACGAGCAAACGCTAGATGTGAAAGATAACTTCTCCTATTTGGTTTTTTTTTTATTCCTATCTCATGTATCTTTAATTTTTATTGTTACCTAGGTGAGTGATGAAACCATGTCAGTTATATAACTCTCTATTTTGTTATTGATTCCAAATATTATGTACTCTAAGCGTCCATGATTCCGGTTTCATTAATGATAAATTATGCTTTCATCTCTAATATCAAGTATTATTGATTGTTAGAATATTTATCCATGCTTGGTTTTGAAAGTTCAACACGTGATTTTATTTGACTACTTGTGATTCATTAAGTTGTTTACATGTAGTGCTTAGAGAATTACACACTTGAAGCGAAAGGGAATCTACATTAGATTAGTTATATTTTGACCTTAACGATAAATTACTTGCGGTAATAAAAGATTGATTTCTTATTATTACTCAAATATTGGAATCAATATAAGATATGAATTATTTACTATACATTGGTGGAATCTGCAACCTTGGTAATGTTTATCCTTTGGATTGTTTCATAAACGTTCTTGTTTTTATTAGTTTATATTTTACTTATTAAATCTTGAAAATCATTTGGAGCTAGGTTAGAGTTAAATCTAATTTAAATTCATTGAATTTTTCCATATTTATATCAATCTTCGTGGGATCGACCTCGTTATTCATGTTTCTATATTTCAATCGATTCGTGTGCTTGCGAGTATTTAAAATTGACATAACATTTTTATTGTTACAAGTTTTGTTTTTATGGAGTAAAATTTATCTCTCAACTTGACTTGTTACGTTTGCACATACATAAATTGGATTAATGTTATTGGGGAATCTATGAAATAAGTTTTATTATATCTTCTAAAGTTTCGTTTTAAGTTCCATGTAAAACATATGTAAAAGCTATGTTTGTGTGACACTCTGTTTTAATCTGAAATCGGGGCGTCACAAATTGGTATCAGAGCCCGAAGTTTGCTTTTCTCTAACCAAAAAAAAAAAAAAAAGAACTGTTCATCATGAATAGTAATTGCGCGTACTATCTACGATGAACAACAGTCGTCGTTACTGCTCACAGCAAACAGTGACTTCACGAATTGTTCACAGTGAACAGAAAGAGCAATTTGCTGCTCATGTGAACATTGTTCACGTAAATAGTAACTATTTTGTTTTTTTTAAAGGGGTAGTAATAAATGTTTATGCAATGTTAGTAATTAATTTACTTTTGAAACGAGTATTGCAAAGTGTTTTCTTGGCATTATGTGGCAACCTCGATCCATCTCCGTCCACCCATTGTAAGGCATGAACTAAAAAAAAGATTTTCTTACGCTATGACTTATGTTAATTATTATGATTCATTGTATTCATGTTATCATACCTTTTAATTCAAGTGTTCTTTTCTTTTATGATGTATACATGTAAAAAATAATTTATGATATGTTGTACAAAGAAAAAGGGGTTAAGTGAACCAAGTCGATATCAGATATGAGCTAAATGCATAACATGTTAGGCATAATATTGTATGCTTATTTCAGGCATGGCAAAAACAAAACTTACAACTTGGAAAAAGGTTGGGGGTCCGGGTTTTGTGCGGGCTTCAACTCGTTTTTATGAACAATTTGTGGTGAACCCGGATTCTAAGCTTGAGAATCATATATGTTGATACCAAGCACTTTGGGAACAAGCGGTAGGTGTTGGGTATCAGATTTCTATTGAAGAGGCTATTACACGTTTGAGACGCACTTTCTCTTATGATGCTTAGCATGTTGCTAACGAAATTTGGTCAGCTATAGAGGAGATACAAGCTCCACTCCCATATGGAGTGGTGGATTTTTGCTTGGATATAGTTGACATGTTGGACCAATTTAAGCCGGTAGGTGAATTGGATCTCTTTAAAAATTCATATGATGAGTTGGAAAATAAGCAAGCCCAGGAACTTGAAGCTGAGCCAAATCTGATCGAAGGGGATGAAAATAAACCCAATCAAGAAGAGATGCCTAATTATGAATTTCAGTTTGAGGAGCCAGAGTTAGAAGATGAGCTTGAAGTTGTAGGTGAAGCTGAGGCTGACATGGAATTGGATAATATATAGGAGGAGGAAGGAGAGGCTGAACCTGCAATAGAAGATGAACCTGAGATTGAGGTAGAACAGGAAGTTGAGACTGAGTCAGACATGGAGGATGAGCAACAAATTAACATTAAGTCAGAACCAGAATCATGTATTACTATGGAAGATGATGAATAAAGACTTAGTGATAGCTTACTTTCTTTTAGATCGTTTGTTTTAAGTTAAATTCATCTACAGAAGTTTTTTGTTAAGTAATAGACTCAAATTGGATTTTTTTTATTTAAAAGTATATTTTGTCGTTGATTGGATTATGAATTGTTCATATAGTTCTTTTTTGGCATTTGGGTTAACAAGAAACTAAGACAATATTATCTTTTTTATAAGTTAAGGAAATGGCAAGACGCAAAGAGAACCAACAAGCCCTGTTTCGGGGCATGCTTCAAGCTACGTAAGACTTGAACAGGTAGCAAGCCCATATGCCACAACAAAATGCACCAGCTACAGCCAACAATACTAGCTATGTAGTGGAGCAATTCTGTCAGTATAAGCACCCATCCTTTGACGGTACGGCAGATGCATTCGAGGCTGAAGAGTGACTTAGAAGGCTTGAAGGGATCTTCTAGCATATCAAATGCACAGGCAAGCAACGGGTGTCCTAATTCATGCTGGTTAACTCAGCAGGCCACTGGTGGGAATTGCATTCGCGTCTCATGACTGAGGATCAATGACGCGATCTTACATGGGAGCAATTTAAGGAAGTATTCTTGGAAAAATACTTCCCTGAAACATTAAAAGACGAGAAAGAGGCTGAATTTCCTCAGCAACTCAAGGAAACTTGCTACTTGAGGAGTACGAGCGGAAGTTTCAAAGCTGTCTAGATATGCACCACACCTAGTGGACACAAAGGCAAAGAAGGCTAAGAGATTCAGACTGGGACTACGATCTGAACTAAGGGGCATTTTGGAGGTCCAATCATTTAATACATATGCATAGGTCCTATTCTATGCTCAAGCAGTTACTAGGGGTTTGGGACTAAATAAAGCCATCCCACAGAAGGATGAAACTACCAATAAGCGGAAGTGGCAGGATATTGATAAAGGGAAAGCAAAGGATCAAAATAAGAAAGGGAAGATGAATGTTCACACAAATAAGACTTTCACCCCATGCGCGAACTGTGGGAAGCGTCACCCAGGTAAATGCCTTAAAGCTAAAGTGTGTGTTACAATTGTGGCAAGTCCAGACACTTTGTAAGGAAATGTACTAAAGGAAAGAAAAGTAAAGATAGAAAAGATCAGCATGTGAAAGGAAAGGCTCGAGTATTTGCTTTGGAGGGACAACACATTGGACTTGTTTCCATTATTTTCCTTGCTAACATGAATAATAGATGTGAAGTCTTGGATAAGAACTTAGAAGTTAGCATCCCATCTTGTAAAACTATAAAAACTAATAAGATAGTGAAGGGAGTTAGTTTTGATATTGATGGAAAGACACTCCAGGCAGACTTGCACCTTTTAAAGATGAAGGACTTTGATGTGATCCTACGAATGGATTGGTTAAGCCATAATCATTCTAGTATTAGATGCCATGAGAGAGAAGTCCTATTTCAAAAACCAGGGAAGGCAGAGTTCCAATTTCATGGGACAAAAACTAAGCCCTACCCCGTCTCGTGTCTGTACGAAAGACAGAGAAGTCACTGAGGAAACATATATACCAGGGGTTCTTAGTTAGTATCATAAACGATCAAACAGTAGAAAAGGCAATTAGTAAAGTCCATATGGTGTGAGATTGCATGGATGTATTCCCTAAGGATTTACGGGATATTCTTCTAGATAGGGAGGTAGAATTTACCATTGACTTAATTCTTGTAGCAGCACCTATATCCAAGGCACCCTGTAGGATGGAGCCTAAAGAGTTACAAAAGTTGAAAGTGCAGTAACAGGAATTATTATATAAAGGGTCCATTCGGCCTAGCGTATTACCATGGGTTGCACCAGTGCTCTTCGTGAAGAAGAAAGATGGATCATTGGGAATGTGCATAGACTATAGGGATCTAAATCGATTTACTATAAGGAACAAGTATCCCCTTCCAAGGATAGAAGACCTATTTGACCGATTAAGAGGAGAAAAGGTATTCTCATAGATTGACCTAAGGTCAAGATGCCATCAATTGAAGATCAGGGATAATGATATTCCCAAAACAGCTTTCAGAACCCGATATGCACACAATGAGTTCATTGTAATGCCTTTCGGGTTAACTAACACCCTAGTAGTATTTATGAATTTGATGAATTGGCACCCTTACTTAGACCAATTTTTCAGTCTTCATTGATGATATTCTGGTTTGCTCAATGGTCGAAAGCAGCATGAAGAGCATCTAAGGATAGTATTGGAAACCCTCAGAAGGAAGAAGTTATATGCAAAATTTCTAAAATGTGAGTTCTGGCTCGGCCGTGTTTGCTTCTTGGGGACATGTGGTCACAGTACAAGGAATCGAGGTAGATCCTGCTAAAGTCGAAGCGGTAACTAACTGGACTAGACCAAGCAACGTTGCTGAGCTCCGTGGCTTTTTGGGGCTAGCGGGCTACTAGCGGAGATTCATTGAGGAATTCTCCAAGATAGCTGGCCATATGACTCAATTAGCCAAGAAGGGGGTGAGATTCGAATGGACTGAAAAATATGAAGAAAATTTTCAAGAATTGAAGACGAAACTTGTTACTGCCCCAGTTTTAACGATTCCAGAAGGTCGAAAGGTTTTGTAATATACAGTGATACACTAAACAAGTTCTGGGTTGCGTATTGATTCAATATGGAAAGGTAATTGTCTACACCTCACAGTTAAAGCCGTATGAGGAAAACTATCCAACACATGATCTAGAGCTTGTAGCAATGGACCATGCGTTAAAGATTTGATGTCATTATCTTTATTCTAGTAAGTGTGAGATATACACGGACCATAAGAGTCTCAAATATTTCTTCACAAGAAGGAACTAAATATAGGACAAAGAAGATGGTTGGAATTGGTGAAAGATTATGACTGTACAATTCATTACCATCCAGGTAAAGTCAACGAAGTAGCTGACACACTTAGTAGGAAGGTGGGAGGATTTATGGCAGCCTTACCAACTACACAAGATAGCTTGATTGAGAAATTTCCAAACATAAGAATAGATGTGGTTACACCCTCTACAAGGGCAAGGGTGATGGCGTTGGTAATACGGCCTACACTTAGGGAACGGATGAGAGTAGCACAGGAAAAGGATAAGTTTTTCAAAAAATTACAGCTGGGGTTGGAACGCCTACGTTCAACGGCTTTGAGGTGGCCCCTGATCAAATGTTGATGTATGAGGAAAGGTTATGTGTACCAAAGGATAAGGGCATTCGAAATGATATACTGGAAGAAGCACATTCTAACTGTATACCGCACATCTTGGTAGTACAAAAATGTACCATGATCTTCTAAAAACTTTCTGGCAGAGAAATATGAAATGGATTATCAACCTATTTGTATAAAAGTGTTTAGTATGTTAGGAGGTAAAGGCAAAGCGTCAAAGACCGTCGAGATTTTTGAATCAGCTAGAGATCCCAAAATGGAAGTGGAAGCACATAACAATGGACTTTGTGGTCGGACTTCCAAGATCTCAACTAGGTCATCATGCTATTTGGGTGACAGCAGACCATTTAACCAAGTCTGTTCACTTTCTACCAGTAAAAATGACTTATAATATAGATCAGTATACTCAAATATATATACGGGAGATCGTTAGACTTCACGGTATACCAGTCTCTATTGTTTTTGATCGGGATGCAAGATTTACATCAAAATTTTAGGAAGGTCCGCAAGGGGCTAGGGGTTATTATTGAAATTTAGCACCATGTACTACCCACAAGTAGATGATCAGTCAGAAAGGACTATACAAATTTTAGAAGACTTGTTAAGAGCTTGTGTACTTGATTTTAGTGGTAAATTGAAGAAGCATCTACCATTGGTTGAATTTACTTACAACAATAGCTATCAAGCTACACTTGGGATGGCTCCGTATGAAGCTCTATATGGCAGGATGTGTAGGACTCCTCTTTATTGGAATGAAGTAGAGAAGAGGATAATACTTAGCCCAAAGATAGTTGAAAGGACAATGAGGGCTATAGAGAAAATTCAGGATCGGATTAAGATCGCCCAAGACCGACAGAAAATTTATGCTGATACCAAATGGAATGAATTGGAATTTCAAGTCAGTGACAAGGTCCTTTTGAAAGTAACACCAATGAAGGATATAATTAGATTCGGCAGAAAAGAAAACTTTGACCAAGGTTTATTGGGCCTTTTGAAATTTTGGAAAGAATTGGTAATGTAGCGTACATAGTGGCATTACCACCAGAGCTATAGATCGGTGCACAATGTATTCCATGTATCCATGTTATGGAAATATGTCTATGATCCTAGCCATGTGCGAGGGATCTCACATACGAGGAAACACCAGTAGCCATTTTGGATAGAAAAGTGCATGCTTTGAGGAACAGGGAGATTCCATTGATTAAGGTACAATGGAGTAATCATAGAGTTACAGAGGCAACTTGGGAGAAGGAGGATGAAGTCAAAAAGAAGTCTCCAGAAATCTTCAATAACTAAGGTAAATGTTGAGGACAACATTATTTTAAGGAGATGGGTTGTGACTGTTTGAATTAATATACAACGCCCAATAGTTGGACCGGATTTGTACATAATGGATGATTTAATTAATAAGATTAAATGGGTCGGACCCTACATAGGCTCTAGAATCCTAATTAGATTAGAGTTGCACTAGGGTTTCGTAAGAAACCTATAAATAGAGTGCTTTAGGGTCTCGAGTTACTACAATTACACACACGTTTTGTATTAACTTGCTAGCACAAGATAATACAAAAACCCTAATCCCACTATGAAAAGTTCATGTTCTTCGATTGTGCTTGCTGGGTGGATTACTATTAGAGGCTGGATGCTTGGACAGCTGTGGTTTGATCAGATGAACCAAATTTGTTACTTCGTTCTAGGTAACTTTCTGATCACTAACTCCATTTAAGGAGCAAATTTGATCTTGATGCAGAAATTATAGTTTTTATTTCCACTGTGCATCTTGTCTATAATTCCTAACAACGGGATCAGAGCCTCCTTGCTTCTTGTTGGATTTCGTTATTATATGCGCAACAATAATTGTTATTGGTTCGTATCAAATTGATTTGTGTTAATCGATAATGAAAATTATTTATGAAATAATGAATTCAAAATTCGATCTGGAATTATTTTTTATATTGAAAATCTGATTTGATTTTTGTTTTGAATTGAACCAAAAAAAATGAAAAGGTCAACAGTGCTACTGTAGCGGTTTGCTGCTGGAACTCTGGCGGCGGTACAGTACGGGTGTTGCAGTGGCCAGACGGCCGCTGCAACTGCAGCGCTACCACTGCAGTTGCTACGGCATCACATCACTGCAACAGAAGTGGAGATGGGCTACTGCGAACAGAAGCAGAACAGTAGTAAACTGCTTCTGTTGGCAGCAGCATGAATGCCGCCAGCAGCCGCTGCTTCTGAGAGCTACCGTTGGTGGCGGCGGCTAGGGTTTCACCCTATCTACTGCTGCTTTTGGACACGGGGGCTTTTGTGCAATTTTAGAATTGCACAGAAAGCCCCCTTGTTTCAAAAGTGTTAAGGGAGGCCCACGGAATTTCAAAAATTACATAAGCAGTCCTTTAAGTTTTGGATACTTAGAGATTGGTCCCTGAAGTTTTTGAAATTTTAGAGTCAGTTTCATCTTTTGAAATTTGACAAATTAGTTTTTGGGTTTTGAATTTAACTTACAAGTTTTGTAAAATTTTTGTCTTTATCAAATTGAGTCAAAATTGTCTTTATTAAATTTTGGCTTAATTTAATATTTGATTCTCAACCCTAGGACTTTCCAAAACTTGTACCAAGGTATGACTTTGATACTAATAACAAAATAAAGAGTTATTTTGTTTGTCCCCTTTAGTTAATAAAATTGATTGATTAATTGTCTTAATCATGTTATTTTATTAATATGAAATAGATTAATTGATTTGATTAATTAATTTATTTCTTGTTTGGTTCATTTTTATTTGTCTAAAGTGTTTAGGCTTTTATTGTCAATTACCACAAATCTTGAAATCGATGTGTTCATTAATATTAGATATTGATAAATGTTTGTGGATGATTATGGACTCGACCCATGTGATTGGTTGAATGCATGGTTAATTATTTTTTGTTATTCTTGTTGGGAGACCTCTGAGTCGATTATTTAATTTAGATGGGCCTGCGTGCCTATTATATGATTTTGGGCCTCAAGCCAATTGTTTTAAATTTTATTTTCGACCTGCGTGTCCATATTTCGGCGACTTGCCAATTAGCATAGGATATAGGTTGGAGATAGACCACAAGAAGACAACTAGTACATGATACATGTTGGAGGAGAAAATAGAGACCGTTGCATTTAGCATTCGATGATTGAATGCAATGTCCCCTAGGACTTGACCTACTAGTCTTCTTCATGGCTTGAGAAGACTAGATAGATACAGTCCATAATCATCCACCATATTTATGTATTGAAGGTTGCATGTGTGATGTTATTTTAATACATAATTGTGATATAATGAGACCGATCCCCTATAAAATATTAAATTCATATTAATTGTTAATATAGGTCTTCCACTGTTATAATAAAATCCTAGAGTTCATTACCGATGTCAGTTTGTTGAGTCACTCAAGGCTACTCATTCGTGGACATGCTTTTCACTATGAAACATAAGATGTTTCTGAACAGTGGGTCAAATTTAACTAAAATTTTGTTTCTTGTTGAGTCACTCAAGGAAATAAAATTTTAAAGATAGTTTCACGTAAGTACATAAGATGTACGAGACAATCAGTTGTCTACTTGATGATCTAAGAGTCATACTGAGATGTGATTGATAACATATCTACCTCAAATGCTTTGTTGGGATTTGTTGAGTCACTCAAGGTTCTAATAAAGCAAACGGGGTCCTAGTCTACTGAAAATGAAAAGAATTTCATTAATTAATGCGAAAAGGAACATTAACTAGTGGGAGTATAATTAATTTAATAGAAGTCTACGTTAAATTAATTTATTGCATTCATTAATTGTTCAATATTTTGTTATTTCAGTTTATTGAATAATAAGTGATCACATTAACTTGAGAGGCATACTTGAAGCCAACAAGCTCACCAAGAAAAATTTTCTGGACTGGCATCGTAATCTGAGAATAGTAAGGAATGGAAAAATTGCATGTGTTCTTGAACAGCCGATACCGGAAATTCCTAATGAGAAAGCTACTCCAGAACAGGTGGAGGCATACAATTGTCATATGGATGACAATAATATTGCAACATGAGTGATGCTTGCAGCTGTCTCCTGAGTTGCTAAAGCAACACGAGGATATGGATGCTTATACCATAATATTTCAACTCAAAGAGTTGTATGATAAACAGTCTCACACTGAAAGGTACGAAATATCTAAAAAGTTATTCAGGGACTGAAGATGATTGGCAATATTGAAAAATTAGGCCAATTAGGTGTTGCTATGGATCATGAACTAAGTATTGATTTGGTTCTTCAATTGCTCCCTGATAGCTATTCACAGTTCATTATGAACTTCAATGTGGCTCGAGCTGTTAAACATGTTGAAGACAATTAAGCCCAATGTAAACAAAGTGCAAGGGCAAGTCATGGCTATAGACTCCTCAAAGGGCACTAAGAGGAAGTCTAAAAAGTCCTTTAAGAAAGGTTCCAAAAAGGCCAAAGGCGTTGGGAAAACGGTTAAGCATGACAAGAACAAATCTTAGGCCAATGCTACATGCAACCATTGTTGAGGCAAAGGGCATTGGAAGAGCAATTGTAAGGCTTACCTCGCTAGCTTGAAGGGGAAGAAGTCTACTGAGACTTCTACTTCAGGTAATTATTTGATTGAGGTTAATATAACTACTTCTTCAGCTTCTTGGGTATTAGATACCAGATGTGGATCTCATATTTGTACAAATATGCAGGGGCAAAACAATTGCAGACCGTTGCGAAGGGGTAAAGTGGACTTACATGCTGGGAATGGAGCAAAAGTTGTTGCCTTAGCCGTAGGAATACATTATTTATCATTGCCCTTGGGCCTTGTTTTAGAATTAAAAAACTGCTATTATACTCTTGTTATTACCAAAAACATTATTTCCATTTCATGTCTAGATATAAATGGTTCTTCCATTGATATTAAGAGATCGGAAGAGCGTCGTGTAGATCTTAACAATGTGTTTTATTTATGGTTGTAGAAATTTGTTCAATGGCATATACATTCTTGACATGGAGTATCCTATAACGACTATAGAATGCAAAAGGCCTAAAATTGATAATCATGTTAATAACTCATACCTTTGGCATTGCAGACTTGGTCATATAAATGAAAAACGTATTACCAAGTTACATAAAGATGGATATCTGGACTCAAGTGATTATGAATCATTTGATAGCTGCGAATCATGCCTTTTAGGCAAGATGACTAAATCTACCTTTACTGGAAAAAGAGAAAAAGCTACAGATTTACTGGCACTCGTACATACAGATGATCTGTGGGCCAATGTCTATTAATGCTAGAAGGGGCTTTTCCGACTTCATTACATTTACTGATGACCATTCTAGATATGGTTTTGTATACATAATGAAGTATAAGCATGAAACTCTTGAAAAGTTCAAGTGTTGACTCAGAGATGGCAAGAAGTTATGGAATCCAAAATGAACTCCATGTATGAAAACAAGGTTTGGACCTTAGTTGATCTACCTAAATGAGTGAAACCTATAGGACGTAAATGGGTTTACAAGAAAAAGATCGACATGGATAGAAAAGTTCAGACTTATAAGGCTAGATTGGTGGCGAAAGGTTATAATCAAAGACAAGGAGTTGACTTTGATGAAACTTTTTCACCAGTAGCCATGTCTAAGTCAATTCAGATTTTGCTTGCAATAGTAGTACATCATGACTATGAGATTTTGCAGATGGATGTCAAAACTGCATTCCTTAATGGGAATCTTAGTGAGGATATGTACATGACACAACCTGAAGGTTTTGAATCCAATGAGCTAAATAAAGTATGTAAGCTACAAAAGTCCATATATGGACTAAAGCAAGCCTCTAGGAGCTGGAATCTTCATTTGATGAGATAATCAAAAAGTTCAATTTTATCCAAAATGAAGATGAGCCATGTGTGTAAAAGAAAAATAGTGGGAGTAAAGTCATGTTTCTAATTTTATATGAAGATGACATACTTCTACTAGGAAACGACATCTCTATGCTGAAATTAGTGAAATCTTGGTTGTCAACTAATTTCTCCATGAAAGATTTGGGAGAGGCAGTATAAGTTATTGGGATTAAGATCTATACAGAGATCTAAAAGAATGCTTGGCCTAACCCAATCTATGTACATAGACAGAATCTTAAGAAGATTTAAAATAGAAGAGTCCAAGAGAGGACTTTGTCCCATAGGGCATGGGATTAATCTCTCAAAGAAGTGTGTCCAAAGACACAAGTTGAGAGAGATCACACAGATAGGGTTCCTTATGCTTCTGCAATAGGATCTATCATGTATGCAATGCTATGTACAAGGCCGGATATTTCTTATACTTTGAGTGTCACAAGTAGGTTCCAAGCAAACCCTGGTGAGAAACATTGGATAGCTGTTAAGAATATTCTTAAATACTTGAGAAGAACTAAAGATGTATTCTTAATATATGGACGAAATAACTATGAACTAAGAGTTCAGGGAGATACTGATGCTAGTTTCTAGTCTGATAAAGATGACTGTAATTCCCAATCTGGTTATGTGTTTACTCTTAATAGCAGTGCTATGAGTTGGAAAAGTTCCAAACAAGCAATGACTACCGATTCAACAACGGAAGCCAAATACATAGCTACTTCGGAAGCAGCAAAGGAAGCAGTCTGGATCAGGAAGTTCATCACAGAATTTGGAGTTGTTCCTAGCATTGTTGACCTAATAACTTTATATTGTAACAACAATAGAGTCATCACACAAGCGAAGGAACCCGGGTCTCATCAAAGGCCCAAGTATGTATTAAAGCGATATCATCTCATTAGGGAGATTATACAAAGGAATGACATAAAGATAGAACGAGTTCCTATAGACAATAATGTTGTAGATCCATTGACAAAGCCATTGTCACATGACAAGCTTGATAGTCATGCTATGTCCAAGGGTATTAGATAAATGAATAACTGGATCTAGTTTGAGTATAAACACCTATTAATGGATGCATTTTAATGGCAGATCTATTATTTTCATAAGTATATTATCTTATCATCAAAATAATAGAGTCCGTAGAATAAGATAAAAATAAATTATTAATCACAATGGGTTGCGATTATGAGATGCATGTTATCACTTATTCTTAAACTATCCCTAGTCGAGGCAATTAGAAGATATGGATATTGTTGTTACAGGTAGACTAGCATGTGTTATATTTCTTTCTTAGAAACTAACTGATCTCATAAGTTAGAATGTGGAGACATTTGAATGAACACATGGATGCTTTGTTTGTAGAACAAGCATTGGATGATCTGCCCAGAGATACCACGTGGATATTATCCTAATGTCAGTGGTTAATCTCTAATGGACAGTTGTGGAATTGGTCTTTTGACTTGAGAATATCATAGAATCTTATGTAATGATTGTTATGCTTAGGTGGACATTTGAAGGTTGTGAGTATTCAAGATGAGGGTTCATCACTCCTGGATATAAGGAGGCTATAATCCGGTTTTCGCTACCTGAGTTGATGAAAATTCCTTGGCCAAGGTATGATTGTGAGCTGAAAGGAGTTTCAACTATGATCATAAGTTAGTCAACGTCAAGTCTATGCGAATAACATAATTGGTTGAAATGAGATTGACACTTATCCATATCTCTTAACCAATTGGGTTATATTGATGAAGGGATTATATTTCCACGATAACCATACATGTAAAGGTCTTGTCATACCACATGACATCGTGTTACATAAATTACCTTGACACATTGCTAGATATTAATCTTGGACAGCACCATGAACTGATCGATCTAGGTGAATCAATGATAAATTAAAATAGAGTTTTAGTTTGTCTTATTCTAATCAGATTAGAATAATAGCATCATGATGTTTGCCATCGTGAGTGAGAGCCTAATGGGTCACACACAAAAGGCAAGAATCAGAGAATTGGACCTTGTCCAAGTGAGAGTTCGTTGGAATTAATGTACAAGGCCCAACAGTTGGACCGGGTTTGTACATAATGGACTGAATTAATTAATAAGATTAATTGGGTCAGACCCTACATGGGCTCTAGAATCCTAATCATATTAGGGTTGCGCTAGGAACCTATAAATAGAGCGCTCTAGGGTCTCGGATTACTATGATATTTTACACACACGTTTCTGTATTAACTTGCTAGCACAAGATAATACAGAAACCCTAATCCCACTATGAAAAGTTCATATTCTTGGATTGTTCTTGCTGTGTAGATTACTATTAGATGTTGGACACTTGGACAGGTGTTGTGTGATCGGATAAACCAAATTTGTTGCTTCATTCTAGGTAATTTTCTAATCACGAATTCCATTTAAAAGGCAAGTGTGATCATGATGTAGGAATTATAGTTTTTATTTCCACAATGTATCTTGTCTATAATTCCTAATAGTAACACCCCATATTTTTTCAAAAAAACTACGATGACCAAATTAATTATTTTTTGTTCTTGTGGGTCTAGGACACAGATATGACAAGTAATATTATCGGTTGAGTTTTGCGATCTAATAGAGTTGGAATTTCGATATCAATATTGGTCTTGTTGTGGAGATCATAATTAATCATGAGTTATGGCTCAAGTAGTAGTTGAATTGGAATTATAGAACCCAAGTTAGAGAGGCTAAGAGTAGTAGTATATATTATATATATTTCCCTCAGCCGTGTACGTGTGAGCTGTTATTATCGTTATTTTATCATCATCATCATCATCATCATCATCATCATTATTGTCATTATTTTATTGGATTTCAGGAAAGGAATACAAATTCATATGCTATTGGAATTCGTTAATTTCTCATCCATGCCAAATAGTAGTTTCGTTAGGTATCATGCTCTATTAGTTAGCATATATATAGGTACAACATGCATAGTAGGACACACGAAAACTAGTTTCGGCTTCCTCTTCACACGAGAATTTTCAAACATGTTTCCTTCAACGTTTTCATCAAGAAATTGTAAGGTGGGATTACTATGTGGTATTTTCCTTCCATTATCGTTCTTTATATGTTTGAATATTATTGATTTAATTTCTAAACCCGCAATCCTACAGAGAAAACTATGCAACACGTTATCATGTTTCAAGTTATCCTTGGCGCCATGTCTATTAATTATGCCTTGGACCTATGTTATAGCGCTACATGAATTATCATTCTCATGGTTTTGGTAATTCTCATGTCATGTTCTCATGTTTGTAAGAGATTCTATAAGGCGTCACACGTTTACTGTACTAGTTTTAGTAAAACTCCCACCATCAATAATGTGATGGAAGCAAGAAAAAAATAGCGATAATTTCAAAAAATTATTTTCTTTTAAAACAAGATCGATCTGGATATTTAATTTAATATAAGAACGATTAATTGCCTAAAGAGAGCAACAAAATATACCTTTGATAAGCAATTACTTCCACAAACAATCTCGTAAGAGCTGCTTGCTCCCAACCTTTGGATCTTCTCTGGAATGCTTCCAAGTCTTGGATTGCACCAGCTAGTGGACGCCGCTAGGAATTCTCCAAAAACCCAGACGATAGTTGAACCGTAGAGAATTAATTCTCTACAAGAATATTGGGGCACGGCTCTTCCCAGGATTGAGAAATAAGACCGCCCCTTTCCCCTATTTATAGGAAAAGATCCAAGTCTCTTTCGTGTCTTACAAGGCAGGAGAGTTCTATTCCTAGTAAGTCTGCGCAAACCTTGGTTCCAAGTAATCCCACGACTTTCTAGAAGTTTCCAGAGGGACCTAATCAGATTTACATAATTAGGCTTCCAATAATAAAATCTAGTTAAACTAATCCTAATTGTCTGATTTAATTATTAATAATCCGTACACTCTACTAAAGATGAATTATTGCAACTCTTAATTATATAAATAATCATAGGAACTAAAATAATTAATTCCGCAATTAATTATCCTATTGACTTATCAATGTCATAGTTGATCGCCGTCTTATGATCCGATAATTAATTAGGCGTACACCTGACTATATCACCTAAGTAATTATACGCTTCACGTAACTTTCAGTCATCACTGCTATGATTTCTATTTAGCATGATCTGCTAAATACTAATGTTAGATTCTGAAAATCATACTTGCAAATGATTAATTTAAGAAGATCATTTAACTCTTTGTTCAAGAGCAACAGATTCCTCTCGTAGTACGCATTCTATTATTTCACTCTTTTTCGGTTCCCAACATGCAGAGTATATTGACTAAATATTTATTTAGTCTTACCCATGGCATATCTAAGTTCCTTAAGATTGTACCATAACAGCCTACCTGAGACAGTTTCATACTGACCGTATGACAGTCATATAGAACTTTAATTCACGTGCACGGTCATGTTTTGGAATTAAATTCACACAATGGTCTTGTCCAATATACTTATCTGGAAGTGTTGCAACAATCAAGATAAACAACCTACTTTATTAAGTTAGAGTGATAGATAAATGAACCTTAATAAAATAACATGACAATCTTTATTCTTGGTTCAGGACTAAATGTTTTCGGTTGAAATATTAAAGGTATCTACTATAATTCCAAAGTGCCCATTTCATATTTTCTGAAAGCAACCAATGGCACTTCGTTACTGCTCATATATCATATATCTGCTTATTGAAAATAATCATCACATCTATTCTATAACCAAATAATCACTATATCATACTCCATTCACTGTCCTAACACATTATTGGGCACATATCCCAACATAATGACACTACACTCTTTATTTTTCATCATGAACCTTGTTTGAAACACATTAGTGTGTTGTCCCCCAATCACCTTCTCCTCAACCTGCACCTCATCCACATGAGTAGCAACTAAAGAAATTTGATCCCACATTGTAACCCAATTTTCTCTTCATCAGTCTCACTAAACTCTGAACTATCCTATTCAACCTTCTCACTCACTGACACTATTTCCCCTCCTACATTAAGCATCACCCCATCACCCACTAATTTAGACACTCTACTGCCATGTGCCCAAATCCTTAATACTTAAAACACTTTATGTCACGGAATCTAGATGTTTCACCTACTTTGGCTTGCCCTTTATCCATTATCTTAACCTTTCCTAACCAGCTCAACTTCTTCTGTTGGAACCACCCATTACCTATCTTCATTAGCCCTATTCAATTTCAAAGTATGATCCATTCCTATAGAATGCTTAGCCGCCTTCTCATATTTTATTTGCTTCTCCACCCGAATAGCCATTTGCAACAACTCCTCAATCTCCACATGATGTTGTGATTATAGTTTATGAGATATTTTCCTATTTAAGCCACTTATGAACCTCGCCATGGCGGCTTTCCTATGCCCATTCACATTAGCTCAGTTCATCAAAACCTCAATCTATTTATAATAGTCTTCAACACTCTTCGAACCTTGTTGAAGTTTTTGCAATTTCCAATGCAATTCTCGATAGTATATGTCAGCCTCTCCAATTTCCTCCTCTATCTAGTAACTAGCCTCTCCCACGATCGTATCACATAGTCAAAAAACTTTACTACCACAAACTTCACTTTCTTTTCACCTATGACAATTAAAAATTAATTCAATTTTCTTCTCCCACTCTAGGTAATCCTCTGGATTACTCCAACCCTGGAAAGATCGAATTTTTATCTTAATAGAGCCCAAGTTCCTATCAATTCCTTCATGTTCCTGAGCTCGAGCTACTCTTCTACAACCACCCACATTCACCGATTCATTCCTACTACCGTTATCACTACCTCCCTCAAAATTGTCCCATGCTTCATCCCTAGATCCCCTTACGATGGCCCTTTTAGTTTTGATTTCTTTCTTCCCTAAGTACCCTATTTAGATAAGTGGTTTGCTCTTACAATGCCGCTCTAATTGCTACTAAAAATTGAGCAGCTAATTCATTTATATCAAATGAAGAGATATTATTTTGCCTAGAAGTAGATTTTCCACCTAAACTATTTAATCTCCTCAAATTCAACAAACAATTCAACAACCTCAAATTCAACCCAAATATCAATTCAATATTAATAAAAAATTTCCACCAATAAAATTCCCTAATCCAATGCTAAAAACACAAAAAAAGAGAAGGGGAAAAATTGCCCTACTTGGAACCTTTGCTTTTATACCAACTAATGTAAACTCGAAAGCAAGAAATCCCCCGAACCCTCAACGGATTTAATTATGCCTAATAGGCGTTCAGTTTTAATGCTTAATTCCCCTATATGTGTGTCTAAGTATGTTGTTGTTATGTTAAAAAATCCATATTTACGTTTAGTTTCATTACAAATTGGGTTGAGTTGGATCAATTGAGCACAAGTTATATAAAGTTTGGGGGCCAAAATGAGCAAGGCGGAAAGTTGAAGGAACGAAAAGGACAAGTACAAAAAGTATGCTGCCAAATGGATGATCCATACTGGCACATGCATTAAGACAATAGAAGACAATAGTGCAAAGCTAGATGGCTCTGTGCGGCCTTGATCTGAACAGCTTGGACACATACGGCCACATATCTCTAAGACATGCACCTTGATGTGGCCCATTTCAAAAAGGGGTGAAAACTTGTGGCCGCGCGAAGGGAAGAGATACCTGCAAGGCTAGCTGCATGAGAAAGATGTAGAAAATGACTAAAGTATATGAAGGTCTATATACTTTAGTATATGGTCAGTTTTGAGTGAACTTTTCTATTTTCCTAGTTTAAGTAGAATTCTTTTTATGGTAATTTTGGTACACGAATTTTCTTCTTCCATTTGAGAGTCCTTCTATAATGAGGTCATGCCTTAGAGACACAATTACTTTACTTTATAACAAAGACAATTTTGAAGAAAGATTTTTCCGATATGAGCATACAAGGCTAATCTCTCTCTTCTTCTAGTTCAAAAGGATGTTGTTGCCACTTTTGTGCTTTAATTAATCAATTTTAGTAACATTGCTTCTTTTTCTTTTGTGAAATTGCTTGTGTTATTCTATTTTCCATGCTTACCATTATTGATCGTTTGATCTAGTTTAGGCCTACTACTAGATCGGAAGAGCGTCGTGTATCGCTAGAATTAGGTTTTCAATCTGTAACTATTGGTTTTCCTAATTCTTAAGCAACAATTAATGATTGTTAATCATTAGGGATAACACAATCTAAGCTAAATAATTGAGCTTGTGAATTTATTACTTAGATTAACTTATTTTCCTAATTCTTTATTCGACTATTGTTCTAAACCTAGAGAGCTTGTTTTAGATTGTCCAAACAGTTAGGTCTAATTAAAGAGCTTGTTTTAATTAGATACACTTAGGGAAAAATCTGGGGTAACAGAGTTTATTGTTATCTAGAATTAATTAATAGTTTTGTAAGAAAGTAGGAATGGCGTTGTACTTGATTACTATCTTTTATGTGAAGGACACAAATGAACCGAGAACTAGAATTAATCTTCATGTTATTATCTTCTTACTATACTTGTGAACATATGTTAATTGCTTTTGCCCTTTTAGTTTTATTAATTTTACTTCAATCTTTCAAAAACCCCCTTCTTTCCAGTTAACACGAAATACTTAGATATATTTAGCGTTCTCTGTGTTTTCGACTCTTACTCTCCACTTCTAGAAATTCTTTTAAACTTAGTGGAGTAAGATAATTTATTATTTTGGTGCATTTGACAAGCGACCAATGCCCAAGAAAGCTAGTTGTCGGATTTTTTTCGATCAAGAAATAAATTAAAGATGAATTTAATAGCGTGCCATAAAAAATGATCAATTATTCTTTTATATGTGAAGATGAATTTTATATCTACAAGAAACAATTTAATATAGAAAGAGTTCTCAATTTTTACTGAAGGAATAAACCGTATCTTGTTCTTCAACTCAATAATCATCTTCTAATTATCTCTAGAATACAATGAAGAAAAAAGGATTTAAATAGATGACAAAGCCGTAATCTAATTAGGAAAACATAAAAAACTAATTTAGAAAATAAAAATCTGAAAACAATTGGAAAAAAATGAAAAAAAAATTAGAAAATAATCAATTTCCAACATATTGGGCAATAATTCTGTGAATTGGGCTGCAATTCCTTCAGCTTACGCAGCTCAGTCTTCTATTCTAGCCCTTTAAAAAAATGTCTTATTTATACAGTAGCAGAGATTCAAAAGGCATGCTCCCCCATAGCAATTCCTGACACTTGTCTAAATAGCCTATAAAACCACTTGTTACATTGATGTGTCTGTAAAATATAATTCCTTCCTGAATCTCTAATTTGGCTGCACATTGTGGCTACAAAGGAAGAACAATGCAGCTGCGTAGTCATAGAATATCACTTTTCTGAACTTTTGGTGCTAGGTCTCCAATCTTGTTGTCTTCTTC
This sequence comes from Nyctanthes arbor-tristis, assembly GCA_963692815.1. Taxonomy (NCBI): domain Eukaryota; kingdom Viridiplantae; phylum Streptophyta; class Magnoliopsida; order Lamiales; family Oleaceae; genus Nyctanthes; species Nyctanthes arbor-tristis. The sequence goes on along the minus strand of CAVNYN010240971.1, from coordinate 5,335 downwards.
CGGTTTGGTCTCAAACTTTTCAAACACGATGTTTTGGACCTATAAACACCATCTTTTTCATGACTCAAGCTCCGACCTACCACAATGGATATTTTCTTGGCCTTTTTCTCCCTTCTTGATGGAGAATTTATTGGTTCTGAGTTTTGAAGATTCTCCATCTCAGCCTCCAGATTTTTTATCGCATCACTTACCTTGAACCTTTAGATGCTTCAAGGACTCATGATCGGTATGCATCACATACTCCTTTGGCCATAGATAGTGCTGCCATGTCTCCAAAACTCTAACCAAGGAATACAACTCATTCTCATAAGTCGGATAACTGAGTGTAGCTCCATTGAGTTTGTCACTAAAAGTATGCAATTGCCCTCCATTCATGCATCAAAACAGCACTAGTACCTACTCCGGATGCATCACATTCAATTTCATATGTTTTAGAAAAACCAAGCAAAGCTAAAATTGGAAAGGAACACAACTTTCCTTTAATCATTTGTATAACAAGATCTTGTTTACGTTCTCATTTAAATCCCACTGATTTCTTGATACTTTAATCAAAAGAGCCGATAGTGAACTAAAAGTTCTTAACAAACATATGGTAAAAACTAATAAGACCATTAAGGCTCCCAACACCATGTATGCTTTAAGAGTTAGCCAATCTTTAATTGCCTTAATTTTATTTTATCTTCATCAACATCTACCCATTAGCACTGACCACGTAACCAAGAAACTCAATTTTCTCCAAATAAAGTGACTTCTATTAGGGTTAGCATACAATTTTTCTTGCATTAAAACCCCAAATACAGTCGTAAAATGCTTCACATATTCTTCCACACCCTTACTATAAATCAAAATATTTTCAAAATACGATACCACAAATTTCTCAATGGAAGCACTTAAAACATAATTCATCAAACGTATAAATGTGCTATGTGCATTTCTAAGGCCAAACGACGTGACTAACCTTTCATACAAGCCATGTTTAGTTTTAAAATTTATTTTCCATTCATCCACTCTTTCATATGAATTTGATGATAACCACTTTTTAAATCGATTTTGCGATAGCACTATGAAGTTCTTCAAGCATATCATCTAGCCTGGGAATCGGTTGGCCATACTTTACCATTATGTTTTTATAGCACTATAATCTATTATGTTTTTCTCTCATTTTTCCACTCAATTTTGATGTCTCACTTTCTTTCTCTCTTTTATTTTTCCTCTCTTTCCTCAGCCTCACTTTTCAATTTCATTTAGTCTTCAAAGACTTGTTATGAAGTTAAAGAAGTAAGTGTAACCAGTTCCCCATTCACCTTGAAACTACATTGACTTTTATAACTATCATGTATTTCCTTTCTATCATATAGTCACGGCGTTCCCAACAAAATATGTGTGGTTTGCATAGGAACTACCACAAAACCTTATCCGTATGGAAAAAGTCACCAATGCTTGCTTATTCACCATAACCTCTCCCGATTCATTTGTAGCTAACCTTAACTTCTCCATAAAAATGACTGGTGTACCACATGCCCAACACCTTGTATGAAATATGTTTTCCCTTTTTATCACCTTGTCATCCATCTTAACTTGTGTGTTAAGGACTCGCCTAGAGACTAAAGTCGCCGGCACCGTCATTAACCTAATAGTTTCGGGATCCTCATTAGAATCATTATGATTATAATATGGCTCCTCCTTTTCTTATTCTTCAGTCTCAAATTCTCCATCTTCCCTCAGCAACATGGTACACCTATTGGGACACTCTGCAGCCATATGCCCTAATCCTTGACACCTAAAGCACTTTGTATCCCTATTCCTAGAAGGTTGATTTCCACGTCAGTTTTCCCCTTATCATGCATCACTTGATTCCCCTATAGTAGTTTGTTCTTCCCCTTCCAAGTAGGTTTATTATTATTCTTATTGTTATATCTCAACCTTGGTTTCCATGCCTGCTTCTTCAATTGATTCTCCACCTTTATAACCTTATTAACTAATTCCTCTATGTCCACATATTGATGAAGATCCACTATATTGGCTATCTTCTGATTTAATCCACTCAAGAACCGCACCATAGTAGTCTCATTATCCTCCACCACATTTTCCCTAGCCATAGCCACTTCCATTTCCTTATAATAATAATAATAATAATAATAATAATAATAATAATAATAATAATAATAATCCTCCACGCTTATCGACCATTGGGTTAGGTTTTGTAGTCTTTGATAGAGTTCCATATAGTAGTGGGTAAAGACAAACCATTTTCCCATGCGGCGATCAAGGCCCTCCAAGATTCTATAGGCCTTCCATAATTCCGTTTCCTACTATTAGCCATTTGATTCCAACAACTTAATGCATAATCAATGAGCTCCATAACAACCAATTTCACCTTTTTCAACTCCAAGAAGTAGTGATAAGCAAACACTAGTTTTACCATTTACTGCTACTCTAGGTAATCTTCTAGATCACTCTAGTCTTGGAATTGAGAAATTTTAATTTTAACGTTCCCAACACTTGCAGCTTCCCAATTCCATTCCCCATTATGTTATCCACCAATCTCTTCTAGCTCCATCATTATCCCAATTAACCTCATACTTATACTCATCCATCTCTAGCTCATTACCCAATGCCAACCTATTTTCTCGATGCCCCTTCAGCCCATTATTATTGTCCCTTTATTGTGGCACTTGATAGACTTCCAACTTGGTCACCTCTTCTACTATTTCCTTAACTGCAGCCTTCATCTCAGGATCTCAAGCATTGTTGTTTTGACTAACAATGGTGTTATGTTCTCAAGACTTGGTGTGCAAGCGTCCTCATGAATTTGAATCACTTATGTCTCACCCAAACTAGGCTCTTGTACCCCAATAATAGTCTCTCCCACACTACGTTTTACCTATCTAGCCTCTTACCTTACGTTGTAATTTAGATTGAGTGGAAATTGAAGATTATTTTTTTTTAATCAAGGATGAGAGAATTAGGAAATAAAAAATTTGAAGATTTTTTTTTTTTAATCAACGATTTTTTTTTTTTTTGTTTAAATTCAAATAATGAACTTGTTGGAAAACAAACAAAGATTGGATATATAGGAAAAATTAGAGCATGGTGTTTATATATCAACTAATGCAAACCGCCAATGGTACAAAGCCAAAGGAGCTCATACAAGATTGGAAATCAACCAAGAAAAGCTAATTAACCTGCTGCGATTGAAAAACCCTAACGACCCATAAATTTACAACTTGAAAACAATTGGCATATGAAATCGACTATCCCTAAAGACGCGGAACCCAAAACTAATAGGGGCGTGAACACCACAAAGAGTTAATCACGCTTTTTGATAATTTCAAATTGTTCAAACTCGAATAAGACAATGAGAGAAAATATCTTCAACGTACTATTATTCTCACAAAATTCTTGAATGTATCACTACAATGAAATAGGCAGATTTATAGAGAATTTGAGATGCCCTAATGTCTTAGGAAAAAAAGAAAAATACCAACAAAGGAAAAAAGTAAATTAAAAATGAAAGAATAAAGAAAATTAGCTAACAACTTGTGTGGCGCCCAAAATTTCAACCCAACCGGGCATTTACAGCCACAATGACCGTTGGTACGGCCTCAACACTTTAATGGTTCTTTGAACCTCGTCACTTGCGGCCGCACAGAATATTTGTGCCCAGGCCCCCTCCAAATTTGATGGTGTTGTAATTTAGCCCTCAAACTTTTGATTTTCATGGTTTTGGCCTCTAATCACCAATTTTCTTACTTCTACAACTCAAACTTGAATTAAATTAATCATAATTGATTCTTCCTTGCCTAGGTTGAGCCCCAACATTCTCAATTTCATTTGGTGTGCATTATGTCACAAATCTTGGACTAATGCGGCCATTGCTGCCCTGATTTTATTAGTTCTCATTCTTGCGATTGGTCGAATGAGCACATAAAGTGGATTAACTTGAGTGCTCCCTGCTTGGTCACATCAGTGCCCTTTTTTTCTTGAATTAAATTGACACGCCGATTATCTTCCAACCATTTGCGACTATCTAGCTTGAAGCAACCTCTCGGACCCTAAGGTAATGCATTTTTTGAAGAAGAGGGAATTTGAGCCTGGCCTCTATCATGTTGTAGTTCACTACAACCCCCGGGGGTAGGGAGCATTAGCTAACTACTTGGAAGAGTGAGGAACATATGGACCTCAGAGGGAATCCGTACTCTTGCCTTCTAATAATGAACATGCTAGGAAATAATTAGCATTGATATTTGGAGTTGTAATTCAATTGGGGACGGGCTGGACTCTTAAGGAAAGACCACAAGGGCCAAGAATAACATGTTGGCTACTCCAATCAGCCCTCAACTTGGCAACAGAATTGTCATCTTAGGCCACCTTAGCCTTGTCCTCAAACATCTAGACGTTTGAAGCAACTTTTATCCCTCTCCTTCTTTTCTCCTTTACCCAGGGAAGGCTCACTCCTTGAGGTAGAGCTGTTGACCTCTAAAAAATGTTGAGCTAGAAGAAATCCCCACTCCTCTATTACCACTACCTCATTTCCAAACCCCTGCCTAACCCACTACCATTGTTTCTACTTTCAGAACTCATATGTACCCAAACTAATATAATTTATCAACCTGAAATGGTAAAAATTTAAACAAACGACTCGACGGCTGTACAAAAAACCTACGATTTACATAAAATGAAGCTGAATAAGATTGTCGAACTAGATTATTCGGTACACAAAACATGCTAGAACTAAGTATGAAAGGCAATGTCAAACCACTTGATTTTCAGAGAGAATTTGATGAACTTTGAAAGAAATTTGTAACCCTACAATGCAGATAAAACCATTTACATATGGGAGATATGCACATAGCCCTAACCGTCACTATAAAAAAAACACCCCTGCACTTATTGACGGGACTACACAGACAACGTTACAAAAACCATGGGCGGTGGACCATTTAAGATTTGTCGAGTGGCGTGTGCGTGTAATGCATGCCCTTGAAACATGTGGGCGTGTTAGGGAAGATAACACCACACTCCAGGTCATCCCATCCACAAGCCACACTCCACACATGGTGAGGCCGGCCTCTTCTTCACCTCTGTTCGTTGACCAATGATAATTTCAAGCCCTATTATGTTACCAAGCCCAAGAACAGTTAACACTTCTTGAAGTAGACGTGGCCTGGGATGGCCACTCAATCAACTAGTTGAAAAGTCAAAGTCAGTCGGGGAATCAAGAGTTAGTCTCAATAAGCCGAGCCCAGATGAGTTGGAATGAAACTAATGTTGTTCAGAAAACATCCCACAACATGCCATTGAACTTAGCTTGATTTTAACCATTATCGGTCTG